>JASANB010004590.1:0-85026 GCA_030248155.1 Sabatieria punctata | reverse complement strand
CCTCCATACACAATAATTGTGCCAATGAGACAGCAGGGCGAAGCCTACATCTAGCCCTACACAAGAATCAATCATTCCTGGGGGAACGCTACAACAATGGAAAGTACCCTAAGTAAGGGTAACACCCCTCCATATTCAATTTATTGTCGCAAGGAGACAGCAGGGCGAATCCTACATCTAACCACCTATGCCAGAACGTTACAACAATCCAAATTTCCCGCCAAAACCTCCCCATGGTGCGGAAGAAATTTTAATAAACAAAACACGCTTACAAAATCCATAGTGAAACAAACAGCGCTCCCGAAAAAAGTGACGCTCCAACCAACTTTGGGGACCCATAACTCTTGAACCTATTAACCGATTCCATCTCACCCCTCACTACCCCGAGCCCCGATTTTTCTGCTTCTAACAAGCTACTAACCAACAAATTCACAAACAAACCCAGGGAACTTCACCGATGGCAATGCGATTATGCAACAAACGCACTCCTACTGCACGCTCCAGGGTACCTATGCAAAAAAAATTGCTACCACAAGAAAGCCTAATGTTGCCCCATCATGACCCTGGGAAACTTTACCTTCCACAACCTACCAGTGTCCCAGAAATTCGCGCTAAGTACCATTCTTTGGAATGGTCCTGCCCCCCCCCACCCCTCAAAAGTCAAACTTTTTTTTTCAATTGCTAATTACTCAAGGCCAATTAAAGCTATCCACCCCTAACTACCAGTGCACATCACCAACCTACCTGCCTCACCACACACCAAACCCAAGCCCTCAACATCCCTGTATTCCAGAGTTATTAAAGATTCAATTTTTAAAAATGTGCGCGGGCCCAAGTCCTACATATAGAGGGGAGCGCGAGCGCGTCGCCCTAGTACGGAGAGGGCGGCCCCAAAAGCTAACCTAACTACGGGGGCCGCCCCAAAAACTAAGAGGGCGAGCGCTGGCGCGCTCCCCTCGAATATCAGTTTAAATGTTTTTTACCTAAAATACAAGTACATAATTGGTGTGCAAAACATTCTGCATGTGTCACTTGTGTAAAATTAACTCAGCTAACAGGAAAAGCACAAAGCACTTGGCTCATTTTACCAGGATCACGTGATGATGTCCGTGCACATGCCTCTGGTTACATGGTTGTATCTCCTGACACAGAGCCAATTTCGACTTCGTTCCTTCGCCAAAACGTTTTTAGGTGCTTTAGCTATACATAGTTTTTGGCACTTAACTCCATTTTTTCCATTTTGTTACTTGGCTCGTTTTACCATAGTGGCGACGAAATAATTGTATTTTCAGCGATAAATTCTACATATTTTGCGAGTATACCTATACCATGTCAGAGCTCCTCTGTTCATCACAGTTTTCTCTTTATTTCTAATTTATTAAAAGTTTAGCAATGCAGATACGCAGAACAAGTCGTCGCTTTACTGTTTCAGAGCAACAAAACAACAAAGAATTCTAACTGACCAGTTTAACTATAACATAACAACCACTCATTTAAAATTCTTAAAAAGTACAGGTTGGTCATAATGAACAATAACTGCTAAGCTTTATCGAGACCGATCCTAGACCGCAAACGTCACAACGTGTTTGGCCCTTTCCAGAGTCAGTGAAAAACCACCAAATTCTTCTCGTCTTCTGTATCGGCATGACTAGATTTCTTTTAGATGCAAAACTCTTCCACTGAGGCAAAACTTACATATATAATTTTGCTGAAAAAGCAAAAAAGTATGACCTTACGCTCATTCTAAACAGCTAGCGACCTGTCTATCAAGTATTTGGTATTATTTGGTTCAGAAAATACCATCTGGTATTTGGGATTTTTTATACCATTTGCATCCAATTATTAGTATCAATAATGCATAAAAGAGTAGATAGAGTGTGCCAATCAGAGGCCGATAAGTGCGCTGCACCATAATTACTGGAGGGGTCGGGCTGGAAATTCGCGGCCCTTCCGGTAATTACCGGAGGTGTCGCGAATTTCCCGACCCCTCCGGTAATTGCAGCGCGACCTGATTTTTGAACGGGATATTCAATCTGTCTGGGAATAAAGCTGCGCCAGACGTGGGCTAGCATTTCGGCTGATGGGGGTAGAATTTTCAGTTCTCGAGGGGGGGCGGAGGGGTTACGAGCGCCTGAGGTAAGGGTGAGGTAAGTCGATAAGTTCCATTTTTGGCTAAAACCAAGGTTTTTTGGCTTGTTTTTCGTTAAAATAAGCTATTCTGAGCTCATTGCACCTTTTTATCATAACTTTCTCTGCAAAGTTCTTCCAAAATTTTTCTGAGTGGGGTAGCGGCCGGCTGAGGGGAGTAGGTCAAAGCTTGATGGAGATTATATCTGACAAACTTCGAAAATTAGCAATTTTGAGGCAGAAAATGTTAAGTAATCCCACTGTAGAGTTCTGGAATATTTGAATCAATTTTTACTTATTTTTATAGTTTTTCGCCGATTTCGCTAGTTGTGAAACTACGTAATTAGCAGCACAGTTTCTTACCATTGTAACCATAGATATCCTGTCCGTACCATTAACCATACTGCTACAAAATTGCCTTGCATACATTTGCTAGGTGAACTTACAGTATAACTTGTAAATTCTAGTCACGACGTAAAATATAGCACTAAATACAGTACGCTTTTAGATCATAACTGAAAACAGCTAAGAAAAAAGACAAATACATATATTACGTGCAATATCGAATTACAAAACAAAAAAACTTAAAGTTTACTTGGAAAAAATCGAACAAATCAGCCAAAGAGCTTCGATTAGGAGAGATTGTCTAAAAATGCTATTCTGACGTCAATTAATCAAACATAGGTAAGCAAAAATTGCGTGATATTGCAAAGAAAAACTGAATAATGCAGTCTTGGAAACTATAATACACTATGGACTTTCCTGTGGTTCCGTATTGAGAAACTACAGCTTAAGATGTAGCGGGATGTTTTGCACGTTGTCTTTTCTTTTGATTATTTTCGTTTCTTCTCTAATGTTTAAATGACCGCGTCAGGTGTCAAACGCTTATTTTGTTTTGCGTTCTTTGGAACATGCAGCCAAATCGTGCACCCGCTGCCGGTTTTTGTTTTGGAAAGCAGGGCCTACACTGATGCGTATCTGGGGGGTTAGTTTTGTTTTAAAGAAACAGACACTCATGAGCGTTTTCCAGATCAAAAACCGGCACCGGGTGCGCGCGATTTAGCTCCACCTTTCTTTGGGCACTCTCGTTCAGATTGTAAAGACGTGGGCTAACCGAGAGTTAGACGTAAATGGCCGAATTAAGCGTATGTACCATGTGTCATTAATAGCTTTAATTGTTGGTCGAACAATATTAAGTAGGACCTGCTAAAGTTGTTGAGTTGCGTGGTGACTGGTTTGTTGTTTCAGCGGTGATGCTTGTCACAGTGGAATACGTCCTGTCGTGGTTCGATTTCGACCTGTTGTCGCCGTCTTACCTGCTGCTGGCTATTTTCCTAATTGTGCTTCTACGTCTGTTGCACATCTTCAGCGAGCCGGCTGTTCCTCAAGTTACTTTGTGTAAACGGAAAAACAATCGCATGGCTGAAGTGCTTGAAAGATGCGCCTGTCTCAAGGAGTGGTCAGTTTATAGTCAAGTCAAGGTTATTGCTCGTTGTAGATGGCTTGCTTTCAGCTACAAGCCGCCTTTACTGTGGGGGCGCAACGGTCACATTCAGACAGCCACGTACGGAGTTTTGGGTCACGCCTCTCTGAAGCGTGAAGCTGATAAACGCCACTGCTTGCGGCTTGCTGACGGCACCACCGTTACGTTCGACGTTTTTGAGCGACTGCACGATCATTCTACTCACGGTAAGTGCCACTTCAACAACATGCATGCATATCCGTGGAGAGAAAAGTTTAGGAAGGTCGTTCTAATTTTCGAGGTGATGAAGTTTGTTGGCAAAACGCCGATTTCTAAAACTCTCGATTTCTGGAAAACACCTTTGAGTTATAGAACAGGGTCTAAATATACTTACGGTGCGGTTCTCTTAGCTGTGAGGTTTTTGAAATTACCGAACTTTGTTAGCCTTTCAGTTGAGCCATAGTGGTACCTACTGAGTACGTGATCCCCGTAGACAGATATGGGTTAGCGTTTCGGCTGAGGGGGTAGGAGCGCTTGAGGTGGGTTGAGGGGGTGGTAACCCAAAAAGTCCGATTTTTGCTAAAATCCAGATTTTTTGGCTTATTTTTCATTAAAATAAACTATTCTAACCATACATGTAACAGCTCCGGGCCGACCTGGGGGGAGGGGGGTAGGGGGGTTTCCTCAGGTGGGGGGGTCGAGGGGGGTTTCGCCCAGGTGGGGGGGTCCCAAATTTCAAAAAGCTCCAAAACGCCTAGAAATGCGTTTTTAGCACGTTTTTTTTCAGTAAGGACGCTAAAAATCGCTATTTTAAGCTGCCAAATAGCGTTTTAAAGCTAAAAACAAGCAAAAAATGACAAAAAGAGCTTCCAAAAACACCGATTTTTCTTAAATATCAGCAGTGGAAACGCCAAATTCTGTTTCCAAAGGCTTTTCAAGTGAATTTTAGGCTAAAAATTAGTGATTTCTGACCCAGTTTGTTAATACTGGAGCCACTACCACCACTTGTATTTTTTGGTCGGGGGGAGGGGTCCCTTAACCTGTCTGGGGGGGTTTGGCCTTTCCAGCAGGGGGTAACCCCCCACCCCCCTAGTACATGTATGATTCTAACCTCATTTACACCTAATCCAGGCATATTTTTATCATAATTTTCTATACAAAATTCTTCCAAAAATTCCTTTGACTAGGGTAGCGGCCGGCTGAGGGCTGTAGGTCAGATCCTGAGGGGGTCAACCCCCTCAGACCCCCTTTGCCCATAGACAATATCGGTTGTGTTTGTAAGTTTCAGTCATAAGTCTTACTTTCCTGCGAAGCGTGATACGAGTGGAATATGTTTGTTCACAGATTCATTTTGTAGGCGACTACACACTCGCTTTGTGTCCTGGCATCGCAAACAGTAGCGAAAGCAATTATATTCGCACTTGCGTTCACTTCGCCCAAGAACAGGGATATCGATGCGCCGTGCTCAACCATCTAGGCGCTCTGAAGGACGTAGAACTGACTGGAGATCGGATATTTTCCTACGGTATCAGTTGAAATGCAGTTCACGTGTGCCTGTTTTAAATGCTGTTCAGGTGGCTTGGATGAGATCGATGCCATGATGCACTTGTTAGTGCAGTTGCACCCAGAGACGCATTTTATCTGCGTTGGATTCAGTATGGGTGCCAACGTGACTACGCGCTATCTGGCTCTTGGTCCGTCCGACATCCTGTCTCGCGTCTTGTGTGGTTTGTCTGTCTGCCAGGGATATGACGCCCAGGCGTACGTGACTAGACTGAGAACGTATAGTCTTCCATATTTTGAAATTTCAGTTCGATCGGCTTGTACCACGATTGGGAGGGCGGTCGTAGAGCCTACAACTACGTCATAACGGAAAACCAGAAGCGCTTGTTAAGGAGAAACTACGACAGAGCCGTTGCTCCTCATGTCAGATCTGGACTGGTGGACGAGCAGCGCATTTGGGCCGCTACGTCCATTGTTGCTTTAGACGAACACTACAGTCGGTCCGTTTCCATCTCAGCTGGCTCATGCTTGCTCCTCTCTTGTTTTAGCAGAGTGCACGGGTTTAGTAGTGTGGATGAATACTACGCTTGGTGCAGCTCGATCCACGTCATTCCGAAGGTTTCTAAGCTCCGCTCTCATCTCATTTCCCTTGATAATTGACTCTCCTTTGCAGCTGAAAGTGCCGACCGTCTTCGTGAACGCCTTAGACGACCCTATCATTCCTCCCGTCCTCTGGGAGCCTGTGCGACGTTTAGCTGGTACCTTGCCTTGTTTTCTACAGAGAATCTGCAAACAAACGCGTCTCTAAGGCAGCTGAGAAAGGCAGTTGTTTTAGCTTGTGCTTCAAGAAATGTCGATATTTTCTACTTCTATTTTATTTCGATTCATTAGTTAGAATTTTGACCAGCGGAACAGGTATGATTACGGCATGATCGCACTGTTATCCTAGAATTTCTGCCAAATCAGACATTAGTTTCTAATTCCTTACTACCGTTGTTTGAGACGCGTTGTGTTTGCTTTGTTGACAGTGTTGACTGTACGAAAATTTAGAAAGCACTCCCAACATTGGATTCATCTTGACTAAGCACGGCGGTCACCTTGGATTTCTGGAAGGTTCGTCCGTTCATCCCCACAGCGTTACATGGCTGGATCGTTTTGTGGTGCAATTAACCAACGCTACTGTTGAAGTGCACGCAAATGCGAAACCATCTCAAATAGACCACTGACACTCTCTGTGATACTTGTCACTTTTCCTTCGCCATGTCCTTTCAAATACCGGTGATACTTGCGTTCACTTCTAAAAGTCCATACATAATAGATCTCTACGTACATTCTACTACATGTACTCTATGTTGTTACTAAAATCAACTGCAAGAGCGCAGGTTTTACTATTCGCAAATCATTTATGCTTAGCCTCAATTACGACAGTTTGTCGTCATCGAAACCTTTTCAAAACAGTGTCGTTCTACCGCATTGAGAGCAAACAATCAAATATCCATCCGACGTACTTTCACGCACCGCAGTGCGGCAGTAAGTAATAGCCAACCGGGCCACACTCGTAGTTAATTTCTTAAGGTACCGTTGCCTTAAAACCTGAAGAGCTTGTAATGTAATGTGCTATACTGCTACGTAGGTCTGTCTGTCAGTCAATCAACAGTTGTATATGACAGATGTTTCGTAGGTAGGGCAATTGAAGCCTAGCCTTCCGTGTGATTCAGCGTTTTTATTGACTGTTGGATAGTCAGTTTTATACATGATTTAGCCATCAGCTCTCTCATTACTACATCAGAGTGCCAGTCGAAATACGGAGTGAAGTGGAAGGAGTTCTTTTCTGTAGTCATGCACCTAAAGGTACCGTTTTTTCTTTCTGAAAGCAATTCAGTTGAATTTTTGGGCTCTTTCCATCAATACCAATCAATATTCCACGGTACAGGGGTAATCGAAAAGTGGGTAAAACCGTTCACGTATTGATTGGCATTCCAAATCGATCTCGGCATTGGACTAACTATAAAAATTAAACTCAAGGTACATTCATACTCGTGCAGAAAAAGATCGCCAGGCGACATTTCTGTAGAAAAACTGTCGCTCCGCGTACATGTAAATAAAAATTTTCTGGTCCTCAACAGACATTTTTTGCGAGCTTCTTCCAATTTTTCTGGCTGGTTGAGCGCTCTCCTGCATTGTTATGGTCGTTTCGCACTAAAACAATATCATTTACACATTCCTGCCATTGAAAATTCAACGGAAAACGGCCGGCGACAAAAAATAGTTCAATTTTTAACTACATTTTTGTAGATTTTTGTCGCCGGCCGGCGGTAAGATCTCGCGCGGCGTTTGGGCCCGTTTCATAATTTAAACAAGTTTTCTACAGAAAAGTCGCCAGGCGATCATTTTCTACAGAAGTAGAATGCACCTTAACTATAAATACACAGTTTACTTGACCAGTATCTTTATCTTAGTATAATTGAGTTATCTGAGCATTCATTCTTCACAAGTGTTAGATGAGGCTGTGGCGGGCTCCAACTGTATGTAGGCATTGTGAAGTGTTGTTCTAACGTGTGACATGTCAGGTCTCTTGTCCGGGTCGGCATCCCAACACTGCCTCATTAGAATATCCATCACCGGTGGCGTGTCAGGTGGTGCCGGTAGTCGATAGCCCTTCTTAACCTGGATTACCACATCAGTCACCTTCACTCCTTTATAGGGCTCCGCTGCGTTACTGCAAATTTCCCAGAGCAACACTCCAAAACTCCAAACGTCCGACTTGGTAGTGAAAATAGCTGTAAGACTGACTGTCTGAATCCATACGTACATACAATGCGTAAAACCAATTACTTACAGCTGACAACAGTTTCAATTGCCAGCCACTTTATAGGCAGTTTCCGCGCCGAACTCACTTTGTATGTGGTGCCTTCAGAACTGAGTCCAAAGTCCGAAATCTTAACAGTTTTGTTTTGGTCAATTAGGCAGTTTCTTGCGGCTATGTCTCGATGTAAACAACAGCACATATGGAGATAAGCCAAACCTCTAGCCGCGTCCAGACCGTAACTGAGCCGATCGTTCCAAGTCAGCGAGGGGCCCTTGCTCCGTAAATGTTTGTCCAGAGATCCTCCCGACACTAGCTCCATCACAAAAAGCAAAGGTTCCTGATCAGCCGCCACTCCGTAAAGCTTTACGATGTTGCGGTGATCGTATTGGCGTAGCAAACGTATTTCCGCCATCATTCGCTTGATCTGTTCCTTGCCTGCTTTGTTCATGCGGTTCTTTTTCACTGCCACAGGCACCAAAAATCCTTCGTACATTAGCGTTCCACTCCACACTTCGCCATACGCTCCTTGTCCCAATTTTTTCCCCTTACTGATGTCCACATGCTGATGTAACAACTCCCAATTCTGACGTGCCACGGGTGTCCTTAGTTCAACCTTGTTTTCGCCCACTGCTAGGTTATTGTCCCAATAGTAGTGCACTAACTCATTCACCGAATTGTGTTGCTTGTCGTCCACCGAATGTTTGCCTCCTTTTGAATTTATCAGCACATGATGCACTTTGTCCGCCCTACGTACCGAAATCACAAACACCTTGCGCTTGAGGCGCAGATCTGTGAGCCGAAGCAGAAAGTCGCCGTCATTCACCAGCAGTCCTTCGACATCTTCCCGAGGCAACAGACCGTGGTAGTAGTCCTGCTCCATCGCCATTACTATACAATAAATTTGACAGCCGTACAAACAGTATACAATACAGATTTGACCTAAACGCCCCATCACAATGTTTTAGAACTGCGTCAGTATTACGTCATAAAGTAAATCTCTGTAAAGTATCCCCTGTCACAATAGTGGACAGTGGCGTATCCAGGGGGGTGTAGGGTGGGTACCTTTTAGCTCCAAAGCCCAACTAATTTGAAAAAAATCGATGGTGAAGTTTCGCCATTTTTGGTACATTTCGGAAAATATCTCGCTAACTTGAAACGGAAAAGGTTGAGTGGGGGATTTAAAGTATTTTGAAATAGCTATCGATTGGTGCGCATGCGAAAGCTGTCGGTTTAGAAATGCGCAAACGGCACACGTTTGAATTTAGGTCGATAGAGGTAAAAAATTTTGCCAAAAAACGCAGAAAGGCAAGCGGAGCATGTTATCGTCAGTCTGCTGAGGAGAGAAAACACAAAATTATCTTATCTGGGAAAAAACGAACAGCAATCGACTTGCTACTAACTAAAAGAAAGCTAGACTGACTGCCTGCTGCCATGGCGGAAAACAAACACACTGCCAGCGCCAGCCTACTATGGCCTACAACGGGGAACGCGTCAATGGCCTGTTGGCGCAACTGAAACCTCCATATTATATCTAGAACTCTATGGCTCGGCCGGCGCGGCCAGAAAATCGATAAATCTCGGCCGCGCCGCGTCCTGCTGAGAACTGCGGCTACTTTAAAACTACGGCCGCCGCCTTCGCTAGTATTTAACCAACCGTCAGTAGGGAGATCACTACTTGCGCCGATTAGTGTTTTGAGTGTGTACATTTTTGGCCATTTTTTTGTTTAAAGAGGGCCACCGTCCTTGGGCTTGGACGACTATTGTCATGTTTATGCTTAATCGATAGCTAATCGTCATATCTACCCAAATCCCCGTGGGGAGACATATCTGTCGGCGGACTCAAATGCTACGATTGTTTTAGTTAGGGATGTCGAAATCGCGCATTTTCATTCTTTTTATTTTTTTTAATTTGTTGTTCAAGGATCTCTGAAAGTAAATGCGCCGAAATATGCATCTAAGGTAGGCCTACTCACATAGTAAAATTGATAGCTATCTTTCAAAAGATGACTGAGAAAACTTCTTTTTTCTATTTTTTTCATAGTGATGATTTTCGTTCAAAAGGGGCCACCGTCCTTGGGCTTGGACGAATTTTGTTATGTTTATGCTTAATCGATAGCTAATCGTCATACCTACCCAAATCCCCGTGGGGAGACATATCTGTCGGCGGACTCGAATGCTACGATTGTTTTAGTAAGTGGGGGTTGCGGGGGAAATCGGCCGATAATCGATGAAGTAAGGCGATATGATGAGCGCGTAATCTGAGATAGCATGCAGTAATTGGTTGTGGATGTAATATAATGTAGCAATAATGTACAAGTCAATTGTAGTTGTTTGATACCGGATGTGGTCATATTTGTTAGAGATTTACAATTTGGGTGCGAACGTTTTACAGTGCATTACGGTATTTCACACTAATTAACGCAACTCCGACTGTGGCCGTTTATCGGATTTGACCACGCGCCGAAACGCATAATCTGAGGTAGAACTTGATATAGCATGCAGTAATTAGATTTTGATGTGTAAAATAATAATCAGGAGATCGTCAGCAGTCGTTTGATACCACATTCAGTCGTCTGTGTTCAAAATTTGAAATTCGAGTGATCTCCCTACCGTCAGAATTTAGTTGTTTTTCAATAAAAAGAAATGGCAGTTAGTAGTTTACGCACCGTTCGCACCGTTCGCACCGTTACGCACCGTACGCACCGGTACGCACCGTTCGCATCAGCAGCGACCCCAATTGGGCGCCGAACTTTTGGAGTGGTGAATTTGCTTAGATCGATCAGAGAACCGGTCTATTTCAGCTTGCATTAGCAAATTGCGCGTTTTGGTGGAAAAGAACTTGGAAATTCAGCTTCTTTACAATTTAAAAAGAAAAAAGCGTAAATAATCCCATGTGTCACAGCGGCCCCCCGGCACCCGTGGAAGCGGTGTGTTTGTGGGTTCAAAACCTGTCGAGGCGATGGGAAGTAGTTGACACAAAGCCCAACCAAGGCCGTCGAAAGTCAGCAATGGCAAGTAGATAAATGGGGACCAAGGCGGCGCTGTCTAGCACCCACTGAAAGCGAAAGGAGAGGGTTGTTGTTAATTGTCATTGCCAACCGAAATCAGGCAGCCATCAGGCAGACATGTTATGTGGGGGGTCGGCGGAATCGGCCGGCATGGCATGCGTTGGACATCCCTATGGCCCTAAAGTAAAACCCTAAAAACGTTCCGCCCAACTCCTTCTGGGTAGCCAGCAATGGCCATCCATGGTTCTCTCTGATGGGGCCATTTTCCATAGTAAAACTCCTAAACACCCCTAACGGAAATGGGCGTTTCTCAGAGGGCCGAGTTAGCTGAGACACATGCTATTCAGCGTTCAAAAACTCACATCATGGGCAGACTAACAGAAAGAAGCTAATACCATGCAAGCATCACAGAAAAAGCAACTGCACTAAATGACCAGAAAGCTGTCTAACTAATACCAAATCTTTGGGGGCGTGTATTAAAATTACGTAATGGCATGGGGGCGGGAGGTTCGCCGAATGACTACTAATCGTTACCGTGGGGGAGCGGGTTGGCGACTTAATTAAGTAATTTTTTCAAAGTGCAGAAATCACTGAAGTGGTCATAATTTTAATTGTTTTAACGTACAGTACATGTACATGTAGTTTCGATTTGAAACCATTGGGCGTACATTAGCTGAATTTCACTTTAAGTTGTAGTAGTTGTGGAAAGTCAAAAGTCCCATTTTCAAAAGGGTGGTGTGTAAAGCACTGACAGGGCCCTTTGGGCGAGAGATGATTCTACTGCTATCAAATTTTTCCCTGACCGGGCACGAATTCCCTGAATTTTCCCTGATTCTCTAAAATTTTTTTAAATTATGTGACTTTTCGATCACTCTCTGACTTTTCAGGTCCTGCACGAACTCTGGTTTAAAAATATCGATTATCAGTTAAGTGATATGGCAGCAGCCCTAAAATTCATGACAAAACACTTTGGTTTTATTGACTCGGATCTTTCCCCTCTATTTGGTGCTGCTCCCTGGTGATGATGGTGACAATTTCCTTTTCTGTTCTGCACATTCTGTTTTCTTTACTGATGCTTTTTCGTTGAAAGATGCAATGCACCCTGCTACTTTTCCACCAAAAAGGCGTAATTTGTTAATGCAAGCTGAAACAGAACAGTTCTCTGATCGATCTAAGCAAATTCACAACTCCAAAAGATCGGCGCCCAATTGGGGTCGCTGCTGATGCGAACGGTGCGTAACGGTGCGTACGGTGCGTAACGGTGCGAACGGTGCGTACGGTGCGTAAACTACTAACTGCCAAAAGAAATCGGCGGTTACTAAAATTCGCAGCTCGCAGCCATTCGCAGCTTCGCATCCCAGTCGCACCCGTTCGCATCAGTCGGGCGCCAACTCTAAAACATCGATGCGAAGATTTATTTGATGATAAAATTGCGCGAAAATGGAATCAGAAATGTCGGATTACGTTACGAGACAGCAAAACGTAGAGTTGTGAGGACATAGTATGTGTGATGGTGCGAGCGGAGCAGATGAAGGACATTTGGGTAACGCAATGAAAATGCATGCAATGCTGCAGAAACCGAGGAAGGAAGCCTGGCAGTGTATTTACCCCTAACATTTTAGGGGAAAAGCAATTATTATTATTAACTGAAACTGGCAAATTTTGGGCCTAAAATTTCGCATTAAATCGAACTAGGGATGCGCTCGGGGCGGAATTTTCGGCCCAGCCCGCTTTTTTTTCGTTAAAATAATCGGCTGAGTCCAAATCATTGTTGTTGTTGTAACTTTTCGTCCTTTCGGTCTAGGAGTAGCCAACTGCTATAGAGAAGGAAGAGACACAAGGTCCGGCAGCCAAATTAAGCACTTTAGCACACAGACGTAGGAAACATACACACTCTCGCTCGAGCCAGGCAGCGCGAATAAAGAGCTATTGAAAAACCTCATGGCAAAAAGCTTACGCCAGATAAGAGAGCGCGGAAACAGATGTGTAACAGCATGCATTAACAGAATGCGTCATAGCATAATTAGACCGTACAAACTACTACTATTATTATCACTGCAAACAGTAGAGCCTTCATAAGAGCGTTTCCGCCGCTGATATTTAAGAGGAATCGGAGGTTTCTGGAAGCCCTTTTTATCGTTTTCTTGCTTGTTTTAGCTCTACTAAAACGCTATTTGGCAGCTTAAAATTGCGATTTTTAGCCTCCTTATTGAAAAATCCAGCTAAAACGCATTTCCACGCGTTCTGGAGCTTTTTGAATTTTGGACCCCCCTCTGGGCGAAACCACCCTCGACCACCCACCTGAGGGGTCCAATGTTACCGCCTCCGGGACATCTCTGCATACCCTTCGGGGTCAATGTAGAGTGGACTATAAATACGGCCCCAGGTCGACCCTGGCTAGTCCCCAAATGGTAACACCTTTCCCGGGAACGCAGATGGTTCCTGTTAGCTGCAGTTTCCTAGGTAGATACAACAACAACAACCACCCACCTGACGGAAAACACCCTTCCCCCACGCCGGCCGTGACCCTCTATAAATAGGACGTTTAATAAACTTTTGCCGGTTTTTGTTTAGTTGGGACGCTTTCAAGGTCACCGTGAGTGTGCCATTTATGGAGGTTCTACAGGGTGTCTCAAAAAAATGATCACATTTCTTTTTACTGCCATTTCCGCAAATTTTGACCAAATAGGCTGAAATTTGGACCATAGGTGCCCAAATTCGGGCAATTTTATGTGTTAAAGTTTGGTGCACTAGGCTTGACCAATTCTCGAGAAATTTCAAAAAAAGTGAAATTTGGTAATTTCAAAACCAAAAGCCGGTCACCGAAAAAACGTTACATTACATTATCGCCTAAGCTCTAACGATAGCGTTGGAGTTCATGCGTCAACTTTTTACACACGAATTACCCTGAACTTCTGCGTTTACACTCCAAATTTCATCCAATTCCGTCAAAAATTAGAAAAGATACAGGAAAAGGAAATGTTTCCATTTTTCGGTGACCGACTTTCACAATTCAAATTACCAAATTTCACTTTTTTTTTAAATTTCTCGGGATTGAGTGAAGCCTAGTGCACCAAACTTTAACACATAAAATTGCCCGACTTTTGGCACCTATGGTTCAAATTTCAGCCTATTTGGTCAAAATTTATGGAAATGGCAGTAAAACGAAATCTGATCATTTTTTGAGACACCCTGTATTTAGTACCTTCTTCGACTATGTTGAAGCTAGCGTCAACAGTCGTTTGCTTAGACTGTGATCGTGGAGAACCACGTTGCACTTGTTGACGTGACCGCCTCATCTCTTATTTAATGCAAAGACTTTGTACACATCAAATATACATCAAGAGCCTCTCTCTGCTGGAAACCCAAGAGGAAAACCGAAAGAGGTCGAAAAACTTTTTTCTATTTACTTCTTTTTCTTCGCATCGATGTTTTAGAGTTGGCGCCCGGCGGATGCGAACGGGTGCGACTGGGATGCGAAGCTGCGAATGGCTGCGAGCTGCGAATTTTAGTAACCGCCAAAGAAATCGGGTTGAGAACAGTCTTCAGCTTGACCTTTTGTTCTTTTATTCTTTGCCCCATCCCTTGTTTCTCGGATGGGTAAAAAAGTCCAGTTTTCTTACTAAAAAGGTTATTTATCGATTGACTAACTGGAAGTGGACGCAGTTAGCTGAGGGAGGGTGTATTATTTGCTGGAAAGCTTGCCTCGTCGGCTTCAAGAACAAATACGACCGAAGTCTCTAAGGTGAGTCTGTGGAATGCTATAGGCTTGAAAAGCTGTTTAGTATTGAAAGTTTATTTTTGGAACCGTAAAACATCATTCCTCTAAAACAAAGAGGCCAAAACGTTTTTTTGGTAGGGAACAAAGAGAACAAGCTGACTTTAGGAAAAATATTTCTGACTTGGTTTCAGAGAAATGGCTTGAAATCTGGGAAATGATTTAGCGTTAAAATTGTAAGGACGGTGAGCTATTTTTTAGGCCCATAATTCTCGAATGACTGGGCGCAGGAGTTTGATTACATTTGCTGGAAAGCTCGGGTCGATTTCTTGAAGAACAAGCTCGGCCGAAATCTCTATAAGGTTAGTGTGTCGAAATTTATTGACCCCAAAATGTACTTAACTTATTACTGAAAATCATACCTGTATAACAGGGGTCCGGTAGCTCTTCCCCATCCAACTGAGGTCAGACCACTGATCGGTGTCTCCCGAGGCGATTTTTCCGACCCCCCTACCTTTTTTGCGATTTTTTAAGTTTCAGACACCAAAATTGCTGAAATCACCTACAAGATAGCAGTTTTTGGCTGTATTTGAGCCCAAATTAGCGATTTTTGAGCGTTTTTAGACCCAACCCCGTCTGTCCTCCAATTTGAGCTGAGATCCCCCGGCCGGCGCCAGACCCCAACCCCTTTCCCCCTTCGGCGGATGACCTGTTACATGTATGCTGAAAATTTTTATTCCAAAATAGGTTTAGTCCATTGTTCTAAATTGCATATCATTCTGGATGCGTTAGGAGCAGACAAGTACTCTTTAAGCAAATGTTCAGCAAAAACGACCCAGGTGGGGACACGGCCATCCGCAATGTCTTACTGGAAGCCTATTTTAACGATTGATTGATTGATGTATTCCCCCACGCCGTTGGTGATGAGACGAACTTGGCAGTGGAATCGACTGTAGGAATCTGCAGAATGGTATAAGAGGACGGCACACACATGACATAGAGTGAGAAAGACTAGGAGAAAGAGGAGAGCCGATATAGCGTGCAACTGGGTCCTGGATTTCGTGGATTTGAGCAAAATTTTTCTAGTGCACTAACTAGGTACATTGTAGATTGCCAAAATGGCTTCGTGGCGGCGCTGTGGGGGCACATTGAAAATTTATTGAATTCAACAGTTCTGTCTAACCTAAGTGTCTTTTTCAGAACCATGTGTCGGGATCGAAGCGGTGTGGTCTAAGATTGACATCGACGGCTCGGCTCTCATCCACTCGCTGATATTGAGGCTACCTGACACTGCAGAACTTGATGTTGGACCACCGGTTAGTACAATTTTTACCTTTTACTTCACTTTTGGGGAAACACGTGTTTTTTAACAAACATGTAGGCGAACAAGTAGAGAACACAACTTGCGTGCAATTTAGGATGGGTATTTTTGCTTTTTCTGATATTGATCACTATCAAAAATATTTAGTTTAGAATCAGAGGAGTTGAATTGATTTTCTATTTACAATAATGTTACTTCCGGTTCTTCAGAAGCCGTAGAAGATCTCTTCAAGGTGGTGCTGCGGAGCTAGAGGGCTACGCGAAGTAACTGACAAGATGTAACCGACCGGCAATATTGCAACCAAAGTGAGTCGATTGTCAAGCTAATTGCTCAGTTATTAAAAATGCTTTTTAAAAAATTCGAAGTCTGAATTAACGTACAGTGACTCGCTAAACCTGTTATTTAGCTTCTGAAGCTATAATTTTGACTGTTGAACTGGATTGAATTTAGCCCCCTGTAACTAAAATACTTGCCTCTTCAGGTGCATTTTGCTGCGTTCAGTTACCTGCGTCCGACGTATCTCATTGAAAGCTGTCGCTCGCTTCGATCTGTGCATGTTGAGTATGAAGGGATGAAGCAGAAAAGAATATAAAGCACCACCACCAAGTACCATTGCTCAAGAAACGTGATAGGTTCAAAAATTCAGAAGAGATTATTAGGTAATTCTGTATGGGCACTCTAACCTGTATTGCCGTCGGAAAATTAATAAATATTGTACAAATTTGCTGTATTTGCTTTGTGATTTGAAGATAAGAGCGGTAAAGCTCTTAGTGCGCATACTGTTTAAAACATTTATCAGTCAGCTATGTGCAAAGTGAGTTTTCTATTAGTTATTCGTCAATTAGTGAATTGTACCGATTATTGGTGATAGCAGACAATTTCTTTTCTGACTAATAACGCTTTGAGGGGTGTAGATGTTGGTAGAATTTGATAGCCGTCCTTGCTCATATAGTTGTAAACAATTAGATTTCAAAGACAGGAAATGACGGATCAGGACGGACCAAAGGATGGCTAACGCTATCGGGAGCTGGGATCATCTTGAGTGTGTAGGATGTCTGGGTCAGGCGGAGTTATGAATTTTTTCAATGACGTACGAAAGTTGATCCATTAAACCCTTTCTCTATTTCATTTTTCGTACAGAGACCATGAAACAGTCATGACAAAGTTGAGAGGTTAAGATGCATTTTGCGAGAAAGTCAGCTTTGGTGCCGAAGAGAGGGGGCAAGCAGGACCATCTCACGGATCTGGCTGATATTTATATCTATTAAAATAGAGCACAGTCGAAGACCAACGGTGCATGCCCGGCCACCAGCAACCCCCTAGAACCGGAGCTACACCGCCTCAAAGTTGGGTCGGCAGCAATTTTCGGGCTCATTTTAATAGCTCTGACACCCTCCATTCAAACGATCACCCTTCATTCGTTTCTTAAGCTAGGATCTCGACTCGCATATGGTTTTGTAGCTGGTCCAATGGCCTTTCATTTTCTGGTACTCCGGTTTCCAGATCGTAGCTGGTTACCGAAATATTCGCCGAAAACTGCGAAATTTCCACAAAATGCCACTCCGTTTTTTTTCGAAAAATCTTTATAACTTTTTGTGCAAAGGCCCTGCCAAGCTAATGTTTTAACAAAAGTTAGGCATGAGTTGGCCAAACAAAATGAGCGCCCCAAAGTGTGCGGTTAGGGGGGAGGGGGGTGTTTTGGCCTCTCAAAGGTGTTCGAAAAAAATTTTTTCCTGCAAAGCTTAGTTGTTAGCATACTGTTATATGCAGTTTTGTGTGCTGAGTTCGAAAATGCATTCAGTTTAGCTAGATTCGCTCTGGATCGGGAGAAATTGGCGTCCAAAGTTGAGACCAACCCTTTTTCTTGACTGGCACTACTCGCTAGTATGACCATTAACCGCGGTGCAATGCAGTTTTTCTTACGTAGTTTTTGCTACTGATTCCGAAAATAACTTTATTTTTGCTCTACGTTGCCTACTTTTGAAGATATCGGCATTTTTATGATTTGGGAACAAAACGGCTGCACTTGCTATAACATGCTCGTTTGAAAGGTGGCTCAATTCAGTCGCATCTAGAGTACAGATCCATAAAAATTTATATCACCTAATGCAGTTTTTGCCGCTGATTACGAAAATGACATCTGTTTTTCAATCTGACTGCTCCTGAGCTACTTATGTAACTTTTATCCCCTGGTACTCAGACAATAAGTTATCTGTCAAATCTGGACATAATATGGTATCTATCTGGTGCAGTTTTCTCCGCTGATTCAGAATATTATCATATTTTTGCGCTACGGTCACTCTGTCGCAAGTTATGGACCTCCAAAGTTTCATTAAGAAACATGCCGTGAGAAGCCGTAATCCAAAAATAAATGTTCAGCATTCATGCATTTCTGAAATGAACCTTTTGTCAGTCAATAGTGTACCCGACCTATTTTGACCCGCTGAGTTCAAAAATGGCGTTTGTTTTAATCTATAGTTACTCGTTTTGGAGATATATGAATATTAATGCAAATTTTGTTTGATCAGTAATATCTCAAAATTGAACAGCAGTAGAGAAAAACAAACGCCATTTTTGAACTCAGCGGGTCAAAATAGGTCGGGTACACTATTGACTGACAAAAGGTTCATTTCAGAAATGCATGAATGCTGAAAATTTATTTTTGGATTACAGCTTCTCACAGCATGTTTCTTAATGAAATTTTGGAGGTCCATAACTTGCGACAGAGTGACCGTAGCGCAAAAATATGATAATATTCTGAATCAGCGGAGAAAACTGCACCAGATAGATACCATATTATGTCCAGATTTGACAGATAACTTATTGTCTGAGTACCAGGGCATAAAAGTGACATAAGTAGCTCAGGAGCAGTCAGATTGAAAAACAGATGTCATTTTCGTAATCAGCGGCAAAAACTGCATTAGGTGATATAAATTTTTATGGATCTGTACTCTAGATGCGACTGAATTGAGTCACCTTTCAAACGAGCATGTTATAGCAAGTGCAGCCGTTTTGTTCCCAAATCATAAAAATGCCGATATCTTCAAAATTAGGCAACGTAGAGCAAAAATAAAGTTATTTTCGGAATCAGTAGCAAAAACTACGTAAGAAAAACTGCATTGCACCGCGGTTAATGGTCATACTAGCGAGTAGTGCCAGTCAAGAAAAAGGGTTGGTCTCAACTTTGGACGCCAATTTCTCCCGATCCAGAGCGAATCTAGCTAAACTGAATGCATTTTCGAACTCAGCACACAAAACTGCATATAACAGTATGCTAACAACTAAGCTTTGCAGGAAAAAATTTTTTTCGAACACCTTTGAGAGGCCAAAACACCCCCCCCCTCCCCCCCCTAACCGCACACTTTGGGGCGCTCATTTTGTTTTGCCAACTCATGCCTAACTTTTGTTAAAACATTAGCTTGGCAGGGCCTTTGCACAAAAAGTTATAAAGATTTTTCGAAAAAAAACGGAGTGGCATTTTGTGGAAATTTCGCAGTTTTCGGCGAATATTTCGGTAACCAGCTGCGATCTGGAAACCGGAGTACCAGAAAATGAAAGGCCATTGGACCAGCTACAAAACCATATGCGAGTCGAGATCCTAGCTTAAGAAACGAATGAAGGGTGATCGTTTGAATGGAGGGTGTCAGAGCTATTAAAATGAGCCCGAAAATTGCTGTCGACCCAACTTTGAGGCGGTGTAGCTCCGGTTCTAGGGGGTTGCTGGTGGCCGGGCATGCACCGTTGGTCTTCGACTGTGCTCTATTTTAATAGATATAAATATCAGCCAGATCCGTGAGATGGCCCTGCTTGCCCCCTCAAAGCTGACTTTCTCGCAAAATGCATCTTAAATGTCAGAATTATAGTCCTAAATGTCAGGATGCCAGCTTGCTATTGATTCCCGGTCAAGCAGATCGTGACCTAAGTTTTACCCTCGAACTGCGGCCGTAGGTAATCCCGAGCATCTGAAAAATTTGCATGTTCCACTGCTCTTGTCGATTGGCAAATATAGCCAGCTGTTTTCTGTTCTAGCCATGCCTACAATCAAGAATATATTCTTGCTACTTTTAATGAGATGAACTAGCAAACCCGTACGCAAAGTATCGTTAAGCACCTTTTATGTAAAAAGGGAGCGTCGGTAAATGTTCTGTTCCGCCGGCCAGCAGCCAACAAGTGATGGCCGGAGCTGTCAAGGATGTAATTTGACCTTTGACGCCTCCGAATAGCAGCTCCCTGCCTTTAGCTGCTGGATTGCGTAATTGTCAACAGACCGATTTAGAGAGGGCCGGCGATCAGTAGCTGCCTATTCTCTTCTGCCTGCTGCTTGTCACCTATCTGATTACAGTCGGCCGGCCAGCGGCCATCTCTCAAAGGCCGGGCGAGGGTTGGCCGGCGGAACAGACACTCCCTAATCAGGCTAAAATAGCTATTTTAAGCTGCTTTCGGTGGTCTGGATGGGGCTTTCTGCCGACGACACCTCTTTGCCGCAAGAAACTTGCCCCATTGAGTGAGTGGTTGAGCGCACGACGACGATGACCGCTTTGCGCCCTAAACCACTACGCCAACTGTGCCGGCCGTGTGTATAAATCCATTTGATTTTTCGAAGCGAGGAGTCGTGGCCAACCAAACTCATGGCTGTTATAGTCGGACGAGAAATGGATCAATGACAAGTTGGCCGCTAAATTCAGCTATTCCCATTTGTATAAGTAAAGGCACGAGCACGATCATGAGTCCGAAAAGACACTAGACCTTAAGACAGACAAACAAATTACTCACAAAAGTTAATAATCATAATAGATCAAGTTTATGTAACATGGAACTTGCGTTACTATGATATTTCGCAATTATTTTCTGTGTTTCGTGTGTAAATTAGCGTCAAAAGTTGTTTGGTTATGTTGCACCGTACTGTAAACTAACACCGCATCGCGCAACTGGTTACACGCGTGACGCATCCGTGCAAGATGCGCCAGTTTCACGCAGTTCCACCCAAATCGGATACAGCCTAGCCGCTCCTAGAAGAAACCGAATTGCCTTTTGAATTAACCACAACATAACATAGCCTGAAATCGTAATGTGAGGTTTAACTGTATTTAGTACACATTAAGATTTTAATCTAGAGTTCTTCTAGAGTTCGGGAGTAGTCGTTTGATACCACATTTGTCAATCTTTGTTCAAGATTTGCAGTCTGGGTGCTCTCCCCATAGGTACTACTGGCGCGAACATTGAAAAGATTTAAAAATTTATTCAATTTAGTTTGTGTTTCTTGATTTTTGCTGTGCTTATTATGTCTGTCTTGGCATGTTTTCTTAACCGTTAAAAATCCGTTCGCTCGAAAAGAAAAGTAAAAATCACTGGTAAGGGTGAACTTCTTTACGAACACGGTTTAATGCCCTTCTCTGTTCTCTTGGGTTGTTACGTGTATCTGCTGAGGCGGGAACTCATTAAAAAGATCAGAAATCGGAATCAGAAAATTACAATATTTGGTGTTATTCGGTTTGAAAAATACCGAATTCGAATAGCACCAATAGTGACCGAATTATTCGGTACCGAATAATACCGAACTTCGGTTGCATCCCTACTCCAGAACGCTAACAAAAATGGTTGCAAGGAGCGCGTGAAGCACGCCGTTTGGAACGTCGTGATGAATACACTGAGGAAAGGAAACTGCTGGACTCCCATTCTGATACCTGCTTCTGGCTGTTCGTTAAATGTCGTCTAACTACTAGATCCGAACACAGTTGTAAGGGTCAAAAATTTACCCAGAGGATTCACCTAGAAGTTCCTCTAAAGTTGCAATTTCTGACCTATCCAGAACGTTTGAAAGTACTATATATAAACTCTTTAGAACGACGCATACAACGTGACCTAATACAGTCAGGCATTTAACGCCGTTTATGGCTTTATGGTTTTACCGTGTAAACGGCGTTAAATGCCTGACTGTATTAGGTCAAGTTGTATGCGTCGTTCTAAAGAGTTTATATTTAATCCTTTCAAACGTTCTGGATAGGTCAGAAATTGCAACTTTAGAGGAACTTCTAGGTGAATCCTAAGGAAGAATTTCTTAAACAGTCGCTGTTAGGCTCAGTGCGAAAGAAGTATTATGCAGGTTACCAGATAAAATGCTGGATGCTTCCAAAAAATTTACTAAAAATTGCATGTATGTACATACGTGAATTTTCCCCCCATTTGCTTTAATTTGCATATTGATTATTGTTTTTCTAAATTTGTGACCCTAACACTGTGTTCGGATCTAGTAGTTAGACGAGATTTAACGAACCACCAGAAGCAGGTATCAGAATGGGAGTCGAGCAGTTTCCTTTCCTCAGTTTATTCATCACGACGTTTCAAATGGCGTGCTTCACGCGCTGCTTGCAACCATTTTTGTTAGCGTTCTGGAGTAAGGATGCAACCGAAGTTCGGTATTATTCGGTATGAACCGAATTATACCAAATATTGTAATTTTCTGATTCCAATTTCTGATCTTTAGTGAGTTCCCTACTCAGAATTTTATGCACAGAGTCCTTAGTGAGCCAATAAAGAATTCCTAGACATCTGTTTTTGTAATGAGTGGAACAGGATGAGTTATGATCGCATCAGGAAAACCCCTTTTCTCAGCACATTCTCATTCTCAATGCATGAAATTTCAACACCTAAAATATCCCGCAGTTCTACAGTTATTCTCCTAATTTCAGGCCATTTGGCCATTTCAGGAAATTATAGGAAAAAGAACAGTTTACATTTTAACACTATTTCTATAGGCATTGAGAAATTTCACAATATCGTCCATTTCTCAGATTGGGTTAGGTCTGGTGCACCAAACTTTAACACACAAAATATCCCAAATTTTTGGCATCTATGTTTCACATTTCGGGCAATTTGGTTGAAATTTGCGGAAAAGGCAGCAGAAAAAAATGTTATTATTATATAATTAGGTCTTCTTAGGTGATACCGGCGAACGTTCGCAAACGCTCCTGAAATATTGGGGCAGCGCATGGTCGGTCGGCCGGCCGATGAGTGTAGCGTTCTTGCTCCTTTATTATGTATCCTTTGTTCGATACATGTAACAGGAGGTCCGGCGTCTGCCCCCACCCGACTTAGACCAATCAGTCCGGTTCCCCCCGATTTTTTGGCACATAATTTTTAGCAATTTTTTGCTATTTTTTAGAATTTCAGACTCAACAATCGCCTGTGCAAGTATACGTGGGCCGGGGATGAGGGGTTTACCCATCTCGTAGGTAGGCGCTATCCCTCCCGCTGAACCGACCCAGCCGAAAATGTCGGCGTCCTTTTTTGGGAGAAATTTGGCGACTTTTAAAAAAAAAACAGAAAATTTGAGATTTGGCGCGAGGTCTTTTCCGGAAAGCAAAAACGAGGGATCAGAAAACCAATAGCCAGTTTTCATACATGTAACAGGCATACATGGGCCGGAAAAATGGGTTGGGTATAGTCAAAATCCGAAAATTTGAAGGTGGGCCTGCCGGTTTGGGGGTCGCGGCCATTTTGGTGGATGGGGTCAGGAAGAAATGTCGGTTTCAGGCGGGTGGGTGGGGTCGTTTGGGGGGTCGAGCCCAAGTTGGAGGGTGGGCACATCCCCAGACCCCCGGCCCATGTATGGTAACAGGTCATCCACCAAAGGGGGAGGGGGTTGGGGGTCTGAGATAAAATTGCCCATGTCTGTCTGCAATGCATTCTTGCTTGTGCTTAAGCTCCGCCTTAGGTTTAGGTTCAAGGTTATGCTCAGGTGGAGTGATTAGGGTTTGTTGATCGGATTCAATCTACTTAACTTACCGTAAACAAAAACCACCATAAGCATTACCTTTTAAGGAAAAAATAAAGGTGGTTGGAAACAGTTCCGTAATGAAAAGACAGTGGACAGAAATCGAAATTGATTTTGGCGACGAGGAGACAGCAAACTTTGGGAAACGACAAGAAGTAGCAGCTGCTGACAGTTTGTACCAGCTGCAAACACTGGCTACGATTGGGGCTTGTGCCCAGGAATCTGACAACCATCCACAGTTACCTTCTCACTTTCCATCGACACAGGCGAGCGCACTACTGACTTTCTTTGCAATGCACCTATCTGCATTTATACAAAAGCACCGTCTAGTTTTTCCTTTCTTAATGCCGGATTGCGCGTTTTTGCACACTGTAATTGCAGCTACTGAGCAAGATGATATAACACAGCGTAAAATTAAATTCAAACTATCATCAAAAGTTTTGTAGTGTTTAGAATGCAGATTAGGTTGCACGGCGTAGGTACAATCGAGTTCATGTGCGGCTATCTGCAATTTCGGCTTTGGGGACCGGAAATAGTCAGCCGATACCATACATGTAACAGATTCAGGCCAGCGTGGGGGGAGGGGGTTTTAGGTGATTGGTCGAGGGGGGTTTCGCCCAGAGCGGGTCCGCAATTTCAAAAAGCTCCAAAAACGCCTGCAAATGCGTTTTTAGCGAGTTTTTCTCAGCAATCAGAACCATATCCCGGGGGCCGGGGTCTTCGGTTGTTTTCCCCGCCCCCAAGTTTTGCTCGACCCCCCAAACGACCACACTCACCCACTTTTTGTTCTTGACCCTACCCGCCAAAATCGCCACGATCCCCAAAACCTGCAAGGCCCACCCCCTAATTTTCGGATTTTGACTACCACAACCCATTTTTCCGGTCCATGTATGATCAGAACTATAATGTACTGTTGAACAAACTTAATTGCAAGTTCTCGGTTCTAGCTTGCCGAAAATAGCTTTGTTTAGTGGCTATATTTTATCTTAGATATGTCAAAACTTATTTGCGTATTTCGTACATACTGTAAGAGACTGAATTTCAGGAATGGATTCCATGTTTTTTGAGTGCTACGAATGGCAAAGCAATAGTGATAGCAATTGAGTCCGACCTGTCGCTTTTCTCCGTGGACCCATTTCACCTTAGTGACGTTTTCTCCCTTGGTATGTTATACTGATCTGCTCTGCTCTACACTCCCTACAAGAGGTAAACTGATACGAGTGTGTGATGGCTCGTACACAAAACTCAAGTGCATAACTAATTTGAATAGCTTTTATTGGAGTTATCAGGTTAAGTTCAAATACACAGGTACATACATGGGGGAACTACCAACTTGCGCACAACCGATTTGCGCACATGGTTCGCGGGCACACCAACTTGCGCACAACCGGTTTGCGCACAAGCACAACCGATTTACGCACAATTTTTTTTTTGCTGCAGCACAATTACAACAACAGTAATTACATAGCAGTTATATTATTTAGCACAATTTACACAATAATTTAAAACAATTATCATAGCACAATAAACATGACATTTTTTATAGCTGGTTGCGCTTTGGCTGTGCGTATAAAGTAATGGCCTGTTCCTGTTAGAAAAGCCATGCGCTGGACAAACCCATTTGGCCGTTCGGCTAGTCTGCGAATTTTGCCATCTTGTTGCCTGCGCCTTACATAGTTTTGTTTTGATAGGATGCGTTCCAGGAAAAAGTAAATATCTGGATGCTTCGCTTCCGTTTGTTGAACAACCTGGTCATCTTAAACTTCCAGCTCTCCACATCATTGTTGGTGCAGCGGACCTCATTTACCACGACCGAAATGACGTGACGGTTTGGATGAGATAATCTATGAGGCCCCACTTGCTCTTTGGCAGTCAGGATTGTTTGAGTACTTTGAGAGACAGATCAGATGGTCGCTGGTGCACGCTGCTTTCGCGCAATCCAAAATACGAACGCATCGATGGCAAAATTCGCAGACTGGCTGAGCGTTACCAAATCAGTATGATCGAGCGCATGGCTTTTCTAAGAGGAACAGGCCATTACTTCGCACAGCCAAAGCACAACCAGCTATAAGATGTCATGTTTATTGTGCTATGATGATTGTTTTAAATTTTTGTGTAAATTGTGCTACATAATGTAATTGTTATGTAATTACTGTTGTTGTCTGTTCGATATTCGTCAGTTGTGACTATATTGTGCTGCAATAAAAAAATGTGCGCAAATCGGTTGTGCTTGTGCGCAAACCGGTTGTGCGCTAATTGGTTGTGCGCAAATCGGTTGTGCGCATACATGTGCATGGTCGGCGGCTCAGGGGGTGACGGCCAGGTCTCGGTGCGTAGTTGCCTGGATATAGGTGCAAATTTTCGGCGGGAAATTCAAATTTTGGCGGCAAAATTTAAATTTTTGCCCAAAAATTTGGCTAAAATTACGAAATTTTCGGTTAAAATTCAAAAATTTGCTGTAAAAATCAAGTTTTCGACAAAAAATTGCCAAAAAACAACTTTTCTGACAGAAACATTGCCAAAAAATTGAAATTTTTCAGGAAAATTTGAAAAAAATTCGGTTTTGGTGCGTAGTTGCCTGGAGGAAGGGTGCGTAGTTGCGTAGTTGCCAAAATTGATTTCTGTAGCTTATAAACGCATCTGGAGGCTTTCTAGCAGCCTCTAGCAACGTTTGGTAGATTTTTATTTTCGTCCCCCCTGGGCACCCCCCATGCACATGTATGGTTGTGCGCAAATTGGTGTGCCCGCGATCCATGTGCGCAAATCGGTTGTGCGCAAGTTGGATAGTCCCATACATGGGCCCCTCGACGGCCAATACCCGTCGGTCATTCATATCCCCTCGCCGGCAGGCGCTCCCCCGGCAAGCCCGACCCCCTTTGAAATTTTGGCGACCTTTTTTTTGGGAGACCGACTTGATCTCACCCCCCTCAGTCGGCCGGCCCTACCCTTCTCCGAATTTTGGCGACCTTTTTTGAGTAAGTGTTTTTTTATACTCCGCAAACCCCACGCCTGTATGCACAGATCAGGAAAAAAGATTTGCGTATGAGTCAGTCTGTGATTCGAACCAGTCCTACCCCTTATCCGTGGAGTACAGTACTATTAGGTCATCTGCCGAGGGGTAGGGGGATTGGGGGTCTGAGCCCAAATTTTGGTAAGGGGGTTGGGCACTAAAAAACCCTCAAAAATCGGAAAAAAAATTCCAATTTTTCGGCTAAAAATCGTCAAAAATTGCTAATTTATGCAGAAATACAGCTAAAAAGTGCTGTTTTGCAGGCGATTTTGACAATTTTTGCGTCTGAAATTGCAAAAAATAGCAAAAATTTGCTTAAAAAATTGCTTGCCAGAAAAATCGGACGGGGTCGCAAAATTCGTCGCGGGGGTCCCCATTCGGGGTCTGGCCTAATTCGGGTGGGTAGCAGACCTCCCTGTTACATGTATGTACACCATACATGGGCCGGGGTGAGGGGGATTTACCCCCTCGTCGGCCAATACCCCCTCAGCCGGTCATACCCCCTCCCTGACCCTCCTCTCGAAGGGAGAAAACTTTCGCTTATTTAAGGCAAAATAGGCGGTTTTTTACTTTTTTTCGGGACCTCCCACCGAGATAAAATAAAAATTGTGCCATTTCTAATGATACAGAATGAACCAGTACCGTACAATGTACAGTACGTACCCGGGCCTATGGTTGTGGTTGACACCCTTTCCGACAAAGTTTAGGAAAACAATTCGTCGAAAAGAAGAAACACGGCCGAATTACAAATTATCGAAACTTAAAACTGTTAATTTCTGCTATTTTATACTCAGAATGGCTTTTAAATGCTTAATTTCAAAATCAGGACATATTTTCAAAATTGCAGAATTATTTTTTTATTATCATTATTTTTCAAAATGAGCAGTGGCCCAACCAGGACGCTTAAAATTTTTAATTCCAATGCAAAAAATTCTGGGTACAGCACTGGAATTGTACCTGTTTACTGAAATGCAATTTTTGGCCCAGCTAGCAAGTATTGTGTATTGGGGTCTCAGCTATTGGTGTTGAGTATTGGGTTTTTCAGGTATTGTTCGCACTCTAGCTTCAACTAAGGCAATACAATTGACACCTAAATTAGGCTATACAGACGTGCTTTGTGTTCACAGGGCACCACTCTCATTTCTTATACGGACTCGATCCTGTATGTACAAATGTAACGTCTGAAAATTTGGGTCAGTTCATTTCTGAAGGGCATAACTGCAGGCTACAGAAGGCTAGGAGGCTAGGTGGCCAAAATAAACTGTAAACGAATAAATAATAATAATAATATAATTGTACCAAAATATTTTCGCTCGCTTCAAAATTGACGGAATGGCGCCATTGAAAGTAGTCGGAAAACTTGAAAAAAGGACTGTTATTAAACTTTTATTCAAACGAACTGGACATCGGAACTGTAAAATGCAGGAAGTACGATATCCTGAAACCCTGAAATACTGTTGGTTTTTTATGGCCAACACTGTATTTAAGAAGAAACTCTAGAATGTCTGTTAGCGTAACCTCTGATTTTGATTTTGAACTGGGAGAGTGAGTAAATAATGTAATTTTGTGTTTGTTCCATTAACTCGGTTTCGTGGAGAGGGCGAGAGCTAGCTACTGCGGCAACTGCGCTAATGCTGACACATTGTCTCTGCTGTTCTGAATCTGCTATGTTCAGGTGGCGTGGTGGAGGCGGTGTGTTTTCTGGACGACAGCTCTATTTTGGCCGTGGGTAAAGAGGACGGAGCACTTTTGTTTCTGTCCACCACACTCAGCAGAATCGTCTACAACACGGTTGGTCGTCTTTCAGCTTTACTTGCACATGCGTCGTCTCGTGCACTTGGGTTGTAGGTGTTGTCGAGACCAGTCGGAAGTAAGCTGGTGTCCTTGCAGTCGGTGCGCGTGCAGCAGTCGTGCGTGTTGCTGGCGCTGTTCAGCACTGGCAAATTGTTCTCATTGCGCTTGGAGAAGCTGGATGCTGCGGTACAGGCACTGGAGTCGGTCGACCTGGCTGCCGACGGAGAAGTGAGTGGACGGACAGGCGGAGTGCCACGTACATGTGGGCATTGCATTTATTTAGCTTCTGCCGTCGGTCCAGTTCAACGCGATACAGGTTCCGTCTTCGATTTGTTCGTCTTGGATCAGGCTGACGGTCGATCGGCACCTGCGTGGTGTTCTGGTCAGTTTTCTGTTGATCACCTGCATCTGACCGACCGACTGCGTTGCAGGTTTCAAACAAAGATCCTCCTCTTTTGCTTTCCGTTGAATCGATGAGTCTGACTAATTTTTGCAATTATCTTGGTGAGTACTAGAGTGGTATTGGCTGTTGGGCGGAAACGCCAGATTCGGTTTTCAAAGGCTTTTCAAGGGATTTTTTGGCGAGAAATTTGGGATTTCTGAGCCAGTTTGTTAGTACTGGAGCCGCTACTAGCTTGTATTTTTAGTCCGAGGGGTCCCTAAACTATCGGGGGGGTGAGAGAGAGTTTGGCTTTCCTAGCTACGGGGTAATCAACCAAACCTCTAGTACATGTATGATTGTTGTGGTTTATAATCATACATGCAACAGGGGGGTCTGGGGGTCTTCCCCCCACCCGACTTAGGCAAGCCCCCCCCCGGATGGGACACCCCCCCCCCCCCCGAGACGATTTTGTCGACCCCCCCTCCGATTTTTCTGTCAAGTAAATTTTTGAGCAAATTTTTGCAATTTTTTACAATTTCAGACACAAAAATTGCCAAAATCGCCTGCAAAACAGCACTTTTTAGCTGTATTTCAGCCCAAATTAGCGATTTTTAGCCCAAAAATTGCGATTTTTTCGATTTTTGAGCGTTTTTTAGTGCCCTACCCCCTCCCAAAATTTTGGCTCAGACCCCCCCCCCCGGCCGGCGCCAGACCCCCCCCCAACCCCCCTCCCCCATCGGCGGATGACCTGTTACATGTATGTTTATAATACAATCTCAAAACCAAACGTGGCTCAAAGTATTAGAGGAAGTTGGCTCAAGCTAGCTAGTTTAGAAAAAGGCTTTTTGCCACACAAAAAGACTTTTCGGCAAGCCATCCAAACTTGCTCAAAATTTAAACCGTCAATTAAATGCACTCAGCTGAGTGTGATCCACCTTGATTTAACCGAGTTTTCATGGTTAGTCTGATTCTCACCATGTCTATCTGCTGTGCAAAATCATTTACTTCCTGCAAAAATTGACTTCCTGTAGTTTTGCCTACATTATGGATGCAGGTGTACATACATATGTAGTCCTGTTGTGGTTATCTACTCAGGACTGAAACGCGAAGGCGGTATAGGACAGTCAGACACTTAACGCCGTCTATGGTACGTTGGGTCGGCAGTGTTTTAAGAGGTCTTTCTCTAGTTCGACACGCCGCGTCTCTGGTTTCAGTTCTGTTCGCGTCGTTAAACTAGAATCTGACCGTGGGATAAAGTGAAAGTATCGTTACAGACGGAAACAGTTACGTGACAAAGGTGCAGCTGGACGAGCAAGGCCATTTCGGATTTTTCCTCAGCTCAGCAGGTGTGCTGTATGTGGTGGATACGAGTACGTCGGTTGTGTGTGCGGCGCTGCCGTTGCTGAGGGTGGTCGACTTTGCTGTGTTGGAAGCCGACCGATGCAGCGATCAGCTAAACACCAAACGACTGTTACTGTTGTGCGGCGACGCCACCGACTCTGGCCGATCATCAGTGGAAATCAGAACTTTGCCCAATTGTCAGTTGGTCTACAGCGTGAGAGTGGCCTCCAGCAGCTGTCTGGTCATCTCCCCTCCCTATATGGATGACCTCTTATTTGTGCTTGAGTTCGTGGCCGCCGAGAACGGGTGAGTAGAACGGTTACCTATGCCCGTTTAGATTGGAACTGATTAATGGCTGTTTTTAATTACTATGCGAGAGCTATCGTTTTGCTGATCTCGTGCTATGGTTTCGACACCTTTTCAGAGAACACTGTGGTTGGATTGAAAATAATTTTCACAGCTAAAAGTGGATTTTACGCTAACTTGCTATTGTGGTTTGGTAACGTAGAGGGGCAGTACGACGCAATGGAGCTGAAATTTGTCACACGTGTGCTGTATGTAGGATAGGATGAATGGAATATGTCATACAACAGGTCATCCGCCGAAGTTGGGGTCTGAGCCCAAATTCTGGCAGGGGTTGGGCTATAAATTATAATAGTACTGCTGAACAACTGGTCATAAATGGTCATAAAATTCGCTTTGATGATCGAAATTTGGTGATTATTAGAAAAGATAGAGAACGGTTTAGAAGGATTAGAGTTTAGTGACTCTGACTGACTGAACCACCGCTATTGACAGTTTACCATCTACATAGTATGTTGGTTTGCACTTGTAGAGTGCGACTGCGTTCGGTAGTAGAGGCACAGCCGGAAGCCAGACTGACTCGATTGCTCAACAAACGACTGTTTCGGGAAGCTGAACAGCTGGCTGTTCGATTCGGCTTGGATCTACAGGTAAAAGACACTGACTAACTCTGACCGTCAGTTGGTAAGGTAAGGCTTTTCAGCTGGTCCACAAGACTGAGCTGAACTTTCTTTTCGATGCACTAAACAAGGAGGGGCCGTCGAGCACCGATCAGTTTGAGCGTCTGAAACTGTGTTTGGATGCATTCGAAGAGCCTGACCAATTTCTTGAAGCTGGTTTGACTGCCGTTGCTCTCTTGCCCCGCTACGACTGGATCGCCGACGTTCTGAGCTTGGTCCAGAAACGCACCAAACAAACCAATTTGCCACCCGATCACAAGCTGCTGATTGACGTTGCTCGGGCTCAACAGCGGCTCGTCACTTACCGACTGTTATACGGCCCGCAGGCATCCGTTAATCGCGGGCGGTTTGTGTGGAGCGACTTGCTGCACGCCTCGCATTTGTTGCCAGTCTTTGAACAGTTCTTGGGCGCCGGTTTAATGCCAGAGGCAACGATTCTCTGGTGCAGACACGAGCAAATGATCAGACGCGAGTTGAGCGAGACCGAGGGCTACGCCGGTTGTCTGGATGCGCTGAAAGCGGCGGTGATGCACGGACTCTGCGTCCCCGACTCTGTCCTGCAGCTGGCCGAGAAGCATCTTCTTCCCGCGCTTCTCTTCGATGCTCCGTTGCTGGTCGGCCGACTCGTCAGCGACTTGCTTATAGATCTGTGCAGATGGCTGGAAACCGGAGCTGCCGACCAATGGCCCGCCAACGCTCTGCATTGCGCCCAGACCGTGGCCAGAATTGTAGCCGAGTGGTGGAGTGAAGACGAACGGATTTCACTCAGTCATCGCACGCTCACCACGCCCGGTCAGCAGACACAGGCAGCTTACGTCTGCTCGGTGCTGATGATAGAATCGAGAGCTTCCTCTGCACCGGTCGGTCCTCTCAACTGTGAAATAGATTGTCTGCGTCAGTTGGAGCGACTGAGGCGTGTCTACAACTGTCCGCTGTCCTATGACCAGTTCAAAAGCGAGTCGACCGAAAGTATTTGTTATCGCATTCTCGACAGAGCGCAAGCCTGCGAACTGCTCAAGAGCTCACTGGAAGAATATGCAAGGCCTTACATGCAAGAGCATGACTTGAATGAAGACAGAACGCTGTACAATTACATCGAGGTAAGCATTGCATTTTTTGTTTCGATCAATGCCAATTTAGACTTCAGGATTTGTCGCGTCAGTTTGCTTGGTCGGCTGCAGCTGGAGATTGGGAAGAAAGAGTTGTTATTGTGATAGAGTGCATTCGCTCTCTGCAAACGCAATGCCAAGCCGTCGCTCTCTTAGCCAGAACTGCACAGTTACCTTGGTCGTCAAACGTGCAGACTTTGATTAAAAAGGCGTTGAGCTTTAACATTCCTGCGTAATCACTTGTGTACGGCTGTCTTGCACCTGCAGTCTTCCTGTTGCAGTGTGAGCGAGCTGCGGTGTCAGTGCAAGATGGCCGAACTTCGATCTGTTCTGTGCAAGTACGTTGTCGGTGGTACAGCCGTGCATGTCAACACATGGAAGCGCGGGCGCCTGCAGCGACTGGTTGGTTACATTCTGCAGCAGGGCAGTCCGACCAAGCTGCAAGATGCCTTGGCCGTTGTCAGCCTTACCGACGGACTTACACCCGATGACGTCTACATCACCTTTTTCGATCAGCTCGTTGCCGTTCGTGATGTAAGGAGGCTTTTAATTTGGTTGTCCCTCTACAAGATTAAAACAATGGAGTCTGGAGGTCGATCGCAAATCTCGACCTTGTCTGAATGACACAGTCTTTATTCTACAGTAAGTCTAGTCGGGCCTCTAGCCTGACTGAGGCACTTTAAGCCAAATAAGGATAACGTACCATATGTACATAGTACCACTACCCCGTGCACCGGTACCATATTGCTGAAGCTAAAGAACTCGCATGCCTAGTTGCAACTTACACTGTATGACCTTACATGTATGGAACGTGTAGTGTACGTATAGAAATCGGTTTCAAGGTGGACATGCTGCGTTCTCAACTGGCGTCGCTGGATGACAACCTTGCTGTGAAGTACGGTAGCCGTTTAATCGATCGCATCTTGCTTCAACTGGACACTGGCGCCTGTCTGACGGTGGAGCGTGTCAGAGAGTTGCTGGAGATGGCGCTCTGCATTTCTACGCGTTGTCTGCTTCATCGGTGTTCAGCGGAGACAGAGCAGATCGTTGACCAATTGCGCTCCATGTTGCAGCTGCAGAAATACTTCCCGAGAGCAGCGCTTAGCTGGAGCCAGTGGAAAAGTGTCCAGTTCAAGCATTCGCTGTTGGAACAATTCATTACTGATCACCCGTTGAGTACGGACTCTCTTGAACAGTTCGTTTGCCTGTCCTATTGCTTGGGAGTATCGAAGGTGGAGAGCGTTTTGATTGCCACTGAATCACTACTGCGACTTGGCTCTCCTCACTGCACAGTTCAACTGTTTGAGTAAGGCTTTTTTCCTTATCGACGCCGTGTGTGGTTGGTCCGTTTTCAGGCTGTTCCACTTGGACCAACAATCAGTGGACTCCGCCACTGCGGCGCAGTTAAGTTCAGTTCTGTACACCACCGTCGGTCAGTTGCCGTCACTGACTCCAGCTGCTTTCGCTACCTCCTTATTGTCTGTAGTCAAATTTTTGTCTGCATTCGCGGCTGTTCTGCCTGTCTGGCAGCTTGATCACCATCTCAAGGTGTTGCCTCTGTGTTATTTTTTCTGCAAACCGGTTTCGTCGTAGGTGCTGAAGTTCTGTAACTTTGCTCTTCTTGTGCTGCACCAGTGCGACTGCGATGTCGGCCAGGAGAATTGTGCTACCAACCAACCAATCACCGGTCTGGCGCCCACAGAAGAGGAGTTGTCGCTGCGCACTGACGGGTTGCCGATGGACTTGAAGGAAGTGGTGCATCTGATGTCTCAGCTACTGCAATCGCTTCTGGTGTATAGCGGCGCGTCTGAGGCCAGCGACGTGCAGTCGTTGTGGAGTCAGTTGAGTCGTGTCTTTCTGTTGCATGAGCATCACATGCTCAATCTGTTGCTGAGTCTGCACGTACTATCTGTGGTGAGCGACTACGTCCAGTTGAGTGATTTGGAATCGCTGGCGGCCACCGTCTTTGACTCTGTCATTGCCAAGAGTTCGGCGGTTGACCGTTGGCTTGGGCTGTCCGTCTTGGCTGTGTTGTCTCAGCGCTCTGCCCAAAGTCTGATCGCGGCTCTGCACAAACGACTGCAACATTCGCAACCGCGAACGCTGTCCGCCGTTATTGAAGTAGCTGAGGCGCTGGTCTTGTCAGGAAGAGGAAGAGATGAGGTAGTGCTCACTCGATTACGACACTGGCATCGCCACTTACGGTGGACGCTTCGACTGTCCAGATGGAACATAAATTTGAACGAGACCCACAAGCTCGAATTGGTCCAACAAATGGCGGTAAAGCGTGTGTCTGTGTCTGTGCTGCTCGACTACTGCACTTCGTACCAACTGGACGTCTCTGACGCAGTTTCCATGTATTTGGTTGCGCTGCTGCAAGGTCGGCATGGTGAAAACGAGTCCCAGGTTATAAATCTGGCCGAGCAAGCGTTCCAACTGGTTGACTCCGGCACCAATGTGGTTGTGGATCGGCTGAGTCAACTGCTGCTTGACGTCGACCCGTACGCTTATTGGCGAATCGAGTTTTTGCTCACCAAGCTCAGTCGTTACAACGTGCAGTTCGCCGAAGTTGCCGTAGAAAAGTTGGTGCACTTGCTCACTTTCGTTTCGTCCTATGAACGCTGTGCCCCGCCAAGCGACGCTGAAGTGTTGTGGTACGGAAGACGCACAAACTCGCTGGAACAAACTAAAGGCGCCGCTGATTTGACGATCGACCAGTCGATGTTGGAACTGTTGCCCCAGCCGGAGAACACGGTGCAGCCAGCCGCAACTGCGATGCCAGAACTGTCGGCCTGCAGACTTCCCGTGCACGCGTTCTTGCCGAGCGAACGGCATTCTGACCAGGCCCCTGCAGTGATGATGAGCATTGTGCAGAACGAAGTCAATCTGGACAACGTGGGTACGTGGCAGCATTTCGCTGAGCAAGCGCCAGTGCGTCTGTCCCGCAATCAGATGGTGGAGATGGCGGTGCACCAGTCAGTGAGACAGCGCGGCCTGGCTATGGCTGACGAAAGCGGCGTCGAAATTGACGTGGACACGTTGAGGAAAATCGGCCAATTGTTGACTGCATCCGACCCAATGGTGGCATCCAAGTGCGTCATCTGGCTCATTAAACAGATGACAATGGGTATGTCGCTTGTTGTTTATGCGGAACACGCCTTCAGCCTATCACTGTTTGCTTAAGGTGAATCGAAATTGAGGACTGTTGATCTTGGTATTCAGATAGCAGAAGAATGGATGAAAGCCAATGTGCGGATACTACGTACTAGCTTGGTTAGATTCTACAGCATTCCTGTTCCAGGACGGCCAAGTGGTTAAGGCCAAAAAACATCTGGCAGTATTTTCTCGTGCTAAGGAGTCTCTTGGTACTGAGTATTTCCTAAGAAAATATGGCTTCTTCGATGGTGCAACGTCGGCACTGATAAACCGTCCAGCCGCCCTGGTTCAGCTGTTGTGTCATACGGTCTTGCCGCACCGATTACGCCAAGGTTTTTTCTGTTCTCTTGACGGTCGGTTTGTTTAGTCATCTGTCATCTTTAGACAAACTGGTTCAGTTGATGGCCAAGCTGGCAGAGTTGCGTCCGAGCTTCAACTTGCCAAAGCTGCAACTCGCGCTCATCGAAAAGTGGATGCAACCGTCTTCCGTTGACGCCGCTTCTACACCACCTGACCACGTACGTCCTCTATTTATGGTGGCAAACTGGGTCCAAACGGTCAAATTAGAGCGGCAAGTGGTAACGGGATATATTTTGAAAACGTTTTTAAGGATCTCTTTTGGCTGAGCAAGTTAGTAGGCATGTTGATGTGTTGTGGCGTTTGAATTTACCCTAACATTAGCTGTGCGGTTCTGGTAAGGCGTTGAGGGTTGCCCTGACACGACCTGGGTCGTTTTTGCGGTAGGAATGACGAAGCATTCTACGGCCCTTGGGCACAGATTCTGTTTAGCTTCCCATCTGACGATGGTACCCATTTATCAGGTCGCCATTTGACTTTCGGTGGTCTGGGTTCGAAAGATGAATTTAAAAAAGCAAAAAATTTTTGACCTTACAAAATCTTTTTGCAATTCTACTCACCGAGATTGTATTGGGCATATATATAAAAATATTTACGCCCATATTGAGTTCTACAGCTTTGTGAGGTCAATGGGAGCCTGGTCGACCAAAAGGTGCGTAGAGGGCACTGCGGTCAGTGCTGCGTTAAATGTTTTTTTACTTTTTTCGGGGAGCTCCCCCCGCCCCCGAGGTCTCCAGCCAGACCCCCTCCGGATTTTTCTGGCCCATGTATGATCGACTCACTGTACTATTCCGGCTATGTCGTTTCGACGGTTTGGAATGCTGTAGTGTTTATACAGTAGTATTTATTAGCTCTTCATTTTGGTTTTACGCACGTTTATCGAAACGGATATTTCAGACGGTGGTGGAAAATTGTTCTGAAAGCGGCGATATTGCTTTTCAGCCACTTCCATTTATGGAACGAAATATATCCAGGCAAGACAATAGTTGAATGATCCGGCGTGTGCGGTTGATAGTTTTATATTCAGGGCAGTCTTTTTGCTGAGTCAGAAGGACCGAAGCCAAGCAGTGTCACATCTTGTCAACATTTTAACCGAGGTACAGTATTTTTTTACTTTGACATGCCTTTTTTCCAAAGCACGCGATTTTTCGTTGTATGTACATTGTAACTGCGAGTTTTGTGATGCGGGTAGATAGATAGTGTCCCTTTCATATGCCTGTGAACTCTTACAATTTAGGAAAACTTACGCAACAAATTACTGTTTTGAGTTTAGCTCCCTCTCCAAATACTGGATTTCTAAAACTTCTCTTTCTCTAACTAATGCATTTTTACTGAATGAAACTGCGTCGTACTCAAGTTGGGTTAATGGTGTTGGTTTTGCAGGACAAGTCTAATCAGACAGACGGCGATCTGCACAAGATAAGGGCGCTGTGCTGTATGTTGAGGTTAATGCAGCCTTCATCGCTGGCTCAGCTTATTTCCACGCCTCCGGAGGAACTACGGTTAAGCATTCTACTTGGGTTTCTGATGGTCTTTAAACCTAGTTTCAGCGATCGTTTGCGTACTTTGGTCTACATGAACTTGTTGCGGAAAACAAATCTGAACACGTACAGCGTGAAGACGTTCGATCAAACCAGCAAGTCTTCTCTTATCAACGTCTTGTGGAACAATCGTGCCGGACGCCACGTTCTGGTTAGTTGGCCTCCACTTCTGTCTGCATGCCGAAGGAGGGGTAGGGGTTGGGCTGACTACTAAAATGGCCTAAGGTCGTAGTCTGAAGGTATTATTTGTGGTTGTTTGCAGATCTGCGAACTGATAGCATATGTGGCGGTAGATTTTGATGTCCAAGTCAGTGTCCCTGTGATGGAGAACTGTGTGCAACCACTGCTCACCGACAACAGAACACGTCAAGCTCAACAACTGCTTCTGTGTTGCCAGAATGACGTACGATTCTGGCCAATCGACAGTTTACCTCTGTTCTGGTCCAAATATGTCTCTCTTTTGCTACACTATGGTAAGTTGATCTTTACTCAATCCTCGCTGTTTAGAGTACCTACGCAGTCTGTTTCTAGTGAACACGGCCACTGATGCAGTTACGCTGTTCTTGTTTCTGGCCAGGTGTGACTAATTCTGCTGTAACTGCTGTGTCAGCTTCTATTTTTAGATGTCCGAAGATGAACTCCACTTGCAGCAAGACTGTCTTACGTTCGTTCGACGAAACCAAACTGAAAGGGCTGTCTCCGCTGGCCGGCCTTCTCTCCCTCGACTCAAAAACGGTTCCAGTTGTTTGTTTACGTAGAAGCTTCTACCATCAACACTGAGTTGTTTCAGGAGTTCACACCTTCAGATGAAAGTGATTTTTCCCGATTAAAACTTGAATGGCTTCAATAACCTACTGAAGCGCGCTTTGTTTTGTTTACTATTTTTAGTATCCGTCATTTATAGTACTAAAGCTTTCTTTTTACCATTTGTACAGAAACGCTCACTCAGATTCGGTCAGCTCGCAATACATGTGAGAGGTCTCTAGAAATTTTTCCAGAATCTCTCTTGCTTCGGAAGCTGTTAGTCGGTCGATCGGCCGTTGCGACCAGCAACGCAGGATCAAGTCATGGTATATGTCAGCCGGACAGAAGTCCGGTTTGCTCAATAGTTTCCCTGACTTGACTATGTCCACAACCTAATACAGTCGGCTGGGTTCAGTTGCAGTTACTATCGCTGCAGTGGAATCCTAGCCAGTTGCTTCAATCCAACTGCTAACTTAGCTACTATTTCTAGCTAAGCTCAAACATTTGCTAAGGACGGTTGACCTCAGCTTTTTTCGAAACGTCTTTTACGGAAAAATGAAGAAGGGTTAGAAGAAGGCTTGTTCCAAACAAACGTAACTTCAGAAAGATTAATAGAGTGGACGCCACTGCAGCAACAAAGGGATGTCGGTTGGAAGAGCAGTACCTACCTCTGAGTTTGAGTAAATGTACCAGGGAACTTGACCATACGAAAATATCTCCCACAACAGTATTCCAAAGCTCCATATGTCCGACTCTACCGTAAACTTCCTGTAGATAATGCTTTCGGGCGGTAGCCACCGTAACGGCACGATTGTGTGCGAGTCCATCTGTTACAATCGTACGTATTTATTTAGTGGGTTGTGCAACGAGAGTACTTTGTAGTAGTCTGAGATGTAGACGTCCCTGGTCATGCCGAAATCGCTGAGCTTGACGCGCAGGTTGTCTCCGACTAGACAATTGCGGGCTGCCAGATCTCTGTGCACCAAATGGTTTTGAGCCAGATATTCTAAAGCCGTTGCCACTTGAACCGATATTTTGACCAGGTTCGGTAACTGAAGCGGTTGTTCGATTTGGTCCTGGAGGTCGGGGTTATGGTCGCTAAACGGCGGTTCAACTCCACTTGCATCGCATCACAGTCTCTGGGTCTGTACCGTAAGTATGTAACCAGGTCGCCGTTGGTGACGTATTCGAAAACCAACGCAAATCCGTCATTTTGCATGGTGATTCCGTAGAAGTGAACTATGTGCGGGTGTCTCAATTTCTTCAAAACCATTGCCTCCCGCTCTAGGTCGGACAATTTTTCGAAGGTTACGTATTTGAGCTGTTTGATTGCGAGAAACTGGCCGTTTCGAGGGCTGAAATTAGGATGACGTCAATTTTTTGCTTTGGTCGGCAGGATGTACCCGGTTTGGTCATCGACCGGAGCTGATAAACTGCTGGTGGCAGTGAAAGAAGCTTTCCGTTCTGAGTTAATCGCTGACGTGCTTCGGCTTCGATCCCTCAACGGACTGACAGACTTGTAGCTGACCAGAAAGACTTTGCCGAACGCGCCTTCTCCAAGCTCTGCGATCAGGGACAAGTTCTCCGTGGCTACCACCGGAATCTCTGAAAAGTACAATCAAGCGTTGGTGTTGTGTTACGCGGTCGCACCGTTCTTTTGTCGCAGAACAGTGTACCAATCCATATAGGTTCTGTTTTCTCTTAAGGACCATCGTGAAACGGTGGTTGTCATCGGCAGCTCGTCATTTAGCGGCACGCCATCAGTTGCTGCCCTTGCTGTCTTCTTTCCAATTTCTCCCTTGTACCACTTGCGTAGTAGTATCAGAAAGAGCAGAACCAGTAGCAACAGTAAGCTCAGAACAGCTGCTGGTCGAACGATCTGAATCAAACGGAAGCCGGTATAATGAAATGTTCATAGTTGGACCTCTTCTGTCATGTGTTCGTCCGATGAGGTCGCCGACTGAGTAGTCGGCATAAGGTTTGTGTTGTTTTGCTCTATTAAGGCATCCGTTTCTTGTTCCAACTCAATTTTATCGCCCCACGTCCGATTCAGAATAAGGAATTTTTCTTTCGGTGCTCTACAAGGCCACGGTGCTGCAAGAAAACGGTTGACTGTTGCTGGCAAGTGCGGGTGGGTATAGAAAGGCAGAAGGCTTGTATACTTTTAATGATAGAAAATTTTCTCAAGTCGCACCCAGCTCTGTTGCAGGCCTTGAGTTGGTACTGTCCGTGCAGCATACACTCCTGCGCAGGGTTGTTGAAAGCCAAGCCCAGTGTAACTATGGTCCAGTCAGCCACTTCCATGGAAGTTTGCTTCCACTCAAACAGGTCTCTGTGCACTGGCAGTGGTTTTATCTGATAAACCGTGCCGTTGCCATCCTCTGGATTATACCTGAACCTTCCGTACAGAATAATTCTTGCGTCACTGCCTACCACAACTCCAAATCCACTCTGTCGTTGAGAGAGGCTGCTACCGCTTTGTAACGATACGAACGCTCGGTCAGATCGCTCTTCCATAATATTATTTCCGCTGGGCCTGCAGAATATTAGAACGGCGGCATTGTCCGATTACGTCGGACTGCTGTTACCGCGATGAAAAACAGGCGTTATTCTGGCTGATGGAAGCAAGCCTTGATTGACAGAACAGACAAGAAATCCAGAATCACGCACGCTCGACTCGTTCAGTCTCAGTGATCTTTTCTGCCAACACAAAGGTTGCGACCTAAGCAGATCCGGACACTACCGTATGTACTGTACGTATGCAGACCCCTACCGGTTGTGCTCGGACTCAACAATTCTTTTCTCAAATTTTGATCGTACACCAAACGGCTTGAATATAGAAACGAAGTTCAGATCAACGCAGTCAGTGACTGTTGGATGCAAGCTGTCCAAAGTAGATTCACAAATGGCGCTGCCGTGCCTGATCTTCAGACGCACAGGCGGAACCGACAGAGCTGGAAAGAACAGAGTGAAGTGACAGAGCACGGCACCACGCTACTCACCGCAATCCTGGATCAACCGCTGCTTGGTGGGACACCGACCGACAGTGCCTTCGGGAAAAATGGTGCGGTTTGGCATTTTGGCCAGGTGTTGCAGCTGCAGAGTCGGGCAGCCACTGCAGTTGGTGGAAGTTGGCTCGAGCTCCTTCCACAGTAGCATCCAAGCATTTTCGCACCTGCCACATTCCAAATGCGACATTTGTAAGTCCCTGCAACACTGGCTTACACACGGTCGGACAGGTTGTCACTTAGTTACAGTGTCTCAAGTGCATTTGGCTTGCTGACCACACTCTGCCACGGCAACAGCAATTGACTGTCGGCAATAGTTCTGCAATAAAATCTGTGAGAGGAGAGAAAGCGATCGAACTCACAAATGCTTGAAGCCACAGGCCGCTACTAGCTGCGCTAATGGTGTGGACAGGTAGGAGTGGGTGTGATTGCACGACACACTGAAGCTGGCGTTGGAGCACTGGCACAGCGAACAGAGCAGTTGCAACCGACAGTCGTCCCTGCCCGCCCCGACACTCGGCGTCAACAGCAGACACAGCCACACCAGTCTCATTCCGAAAAGAACCTCTGTCTGCTGCAGTGATGGAAAAAACAAAGCCGAAACTGAATTAGGCCGCTGCAGGACGGTTGGACTCTGATTGAGTCTAAAGTAATGAGGCTACAGAAGAGACGGAGTTGTGCAGAAGCCGGCACTTGTTTGTAAGTAGCTCTTCTCCTGCACTTGTTGTTGGCCGGAATCTCTTTCATCTGAGGCGGCCGTTAATTAAGCTAGCGAAGTCGAGTCAAGAAGCAGAGCCAGTGCTTCAACTGGCTGATCAGACGGCAAAGCAGCTCGACACAGAATGCACGGCGCAACGGCAAGCTGCGAGTCTCAAAACGAAGCTAATGACATCGCATCATGCATCGTTAGCTGGCAAGGCAAATTTGAACTTTCTCATTACATCGCGCCGACCACTTCAGATGCGCTCATCCAATTAGACACACAATTAAGCTGCGGTTTCGGTGAACCTTTTTGCACGGAAAGCGTAAATCACGGCACCCGCTCCCAACCTTTAGGCACTCTTCTTCATAACCGCGCATGAATAATAGAATGTAATCGCCCGCAGACAACGCTGCACCGCTCTCGAATGGAAAGCTACGTACCAGCTGCGGTCTGATTCTAACCAAACCAACTGCGTGCTACTGCAACTACGGTTTGGGGTAACTGGTAGTACTTTTACAACCGTTTGCGCAGACGATAAAATGATAGTGGTAAAATGTCGGAATCTAGGTTTTCACTCGGTTTGTCACAAGTTTGCTTAAAAATGTTACGCTCAGTTAAGCATTAGGCCTAATCCATACTTATCAACGGCTCAGGGAGGGAGGGAGGGAGGGAGTTAGGCACAGTGAAGTTCCTGTGTGTACAATGTACATGAAGTTGCAAAAATGCTGTACTCAGGATAAAACTGCTTCAGGAAGGTTTTACACAGCTTCTGGTAGCTAGTAGATTTAACACTACTACCCAGTACCTCCAACCCCATTAGAAAAAAAGCTGATTTTCTTCCTGTGGCGCTGTAGCGTTCAGAGCAAACGTTGCGTAGGTATGCACCGTGCGCAAGACCTCGAGCTCATTTACAGTTTTGGCTCATATGTCCAAGTCACTCCGATGACTCCATAAAAAGTTATTCACTAAAATCCGCCAGCTCGCTTTGTGTTAAACGTACTTTTAAGGAATAAATCCGTTAGTGCATGTACGTTGGCAAAAATGTAGCAGTCTTGCTTGTCTTGCTGTTTTGGCCATGTACGTACATAATGAAGAGAGAGAGAGCCGTTTACTAACAAAACAAACAATGACAGAAGGGTTAGATCAGTGGATGTTATATACAAATCTGTTTCATCACTCTCCCATCAGGCGAGTGTCCACTGGGCCGCCGCTGTGCCTGACAATCGTCTGTGACTCTGAGCGATGACCGCCTGGCGTCGGCTGATTCCGCACCTCCAAACATCCGCTCTACGTTGACGCCATGATGACTCCGTCTCGCGCGGGCGACATTCCCTCCTTGCTGCGCCTTGGCCCTGATCTGGCGTCTTGTCATTGGTGACGCACGCTTCCATCTCTCGGTGAACGAACGCAAACGCAAAAACACTCTTCTCTCCCCTCTTCTCTTTCTTCCCTTCCGTTGCCTTCTTCTTCTCTTCCTTTTTCTCTTGATCTTTCTTTTCTTTCCCATCATTTTCCTTCTTCTCCTTGTTGCCTTTCTTCTGTCACCCCTACCTGATGTCGCGTCAGCTGGCTCTATGTCTTCCTGAACGATTGTCTTCTCTCCTGCCAAACGTGAACGGAGGTTGTGGGTTTTTGACTTTGTCACTGGGGACTCGCGAGGTTGAGAAAGGGATTGGATGAGCTCACGGAAACGGATCTGTTGCTGTTGTTGAAGCTGAATTTGTTCGTCTTGAAACTTGAGTAGCATGCGTAGGGTAAGCTGGGATTGCTCATGCTGTTGTTGTTGTTGGTCTCGGAGAAGTTGTAGTATGGCTTGGAACGACATGGATGCAAGAACTGGAAACGGAATGGAACTGATGAACGAAGTGGTTGGCTGGGTGGGCTTGGTGGGCTTGGAAGACTTGGACGGGTTGAGGGACGATGGAGTAGTGGTCGTGGTCGTGGTAGGAGTAGGAGTAGTGGTAGTGGTAGATGTAGTGGTAGTGGGCGTAGACTGAGGGTGCACAACACAACACAACAAACAATTTTGGTCTCGGCACCAAATGAAGAGAGAGAGAGAGCCGTTTACTAACAAAACAAACAATGACAGAAGGGTTAGATCAATGGATGTTATATACAAATCTGTTTCAATACGTACGTAAAAACCTGTTTATTCTAAACTACATTTTGTCTGAACTGGCATTCATTTGATAAACGATCGACTATGATACATCGGCTTGAGGCTTGCCTTCTCAGACGTTCAGAACGCTGAAAATTTTGGCCACTTTTTGCGAATATCGGTAGAATCTATAGACATCTGGAGACTTTTTCGGGAAATCGGCCTACCCACCTCCTGGCCAGCAAGCAGTTCATGCCTTTCATTTTTACTTCTACCACCCTCCTGATCCATCTACGTATGCTACTCTTCCGCCGCCAACAGAAGATGGCTTATTTAGCCTAACCCCAACCATTAGCCTAATATATCAAATCGGAGTTTGTGCCTACAGTGTACTTCCGGTTTTTTCGTAAATAAGCCCATGGGCTTGTTTAATTGTTTTTGCACTTTTTGGTCCTCCACACTGAAACTAAAAATAAGCCCATGGGCTTATTCATAGAAACCGCAGTAGTACTACATCATCAGAGTAGCCTTGAGTATAAACTAGCCCTGTTTAGGTCTTGCAACAGGCTGTCCACCATAAGACTCCACAGAAGGGGTGCAGATAAAACTCCCCCTGTGGGCATCCTTGATGAACAAAGTCCTGTTTGCTGTGATTCCCAAAACTGGTTTTAACTTTCCTGTTCTTTAGTAGGTTATTCACCCACTTCCACAGGGTTGGTTTGGTTCCACCACAAGGCGCCGCGCCGTCAATCAGTGAACTCATCGGTGGACAGCGATCAGGACTGGTCAAGGGAGAACTCATGCATTAGCTGATCGCCAGTGCGGAAACCTTTTGAGAGCTAGCCCTGCAAGCTACTGGCCGTTTTTTAGTTGGCCCAGTCGCCAAATTCACTCCTGAGGCGTCAACCTAAAACTAAATGACAATCAGACACCAGCCGACTACTATATGTACCACTACTAACCGTTTGTCATACATAGTGTGTGCATGACGCCGAGGACGTTGCGGCTTAGAGGGCGAGTCGTGAACTGAACCATTCGAATTAGCCGCTTTCACCTGAGGCGCAGGGCACCAAATCGGGCGAGTAGCCGCAGCCAACCGACAAGCGTGGCGCGTAGCAGTGGAGGACGCTGATTGGAGTGGGCGTGGTCTCGGAGCAAGCGCTGGCCCTTAATTGGCCCACCTAATCTATCAGATTAGCTGACTCTGCCGCTTCTTTATCTTTTTACTAACTTCTTCAGTTTTGCGTTTTCTTTTACCTACCTTGGCTGGTTGTGTCAGTAAAAGTAAGCTGTCAACTTTGCCTATGCAACTCTCGCTGTTTGGCGTTTCTGAAGCAAAGCAAGGGCCCAACCGCTACTATGTACGCCTGAAGTGCGGTAAAGCAGCTCCCGTTCGCCTCTAGTGCGGTAACATCGGTCCCAGCCAAAAACGGCTGCATCTCCTCCACTCGGTGACATGTTCGCGATAGGCGATAAGTGACCTAATCTACTCTACAAAGCGCTCCTCTGTTTTTAATGATTCATTTCTCTGTACAACTAAGGAACCGTCGTTTAATTGCAACTGCGAGACGCGCAAAGCCGCCTCACACTTAGAAGTCGCGAGCAGGGGCTGAAAATGAAAGGGTGAGCCGCGCTTTCAGTTTAGTTTAAAGCGCGCGGCCAGCTCACCCTTCTAGCCCCACCCTTTGGCAATCTGAGTGTATTAGAAGGCCAGCTGTTGCCTGAGAGTTCCCCTCTCTTGACGCATGTATCAACACATTATCTAAAGTTATGCTGCCTATTGACTAGAGAGCCCTGATCGCACAATAGATGGGGCAAAACAAGCGATACCTAACAGATTGTGGTAGAATCGCTAGGCTCACTTGTTTGGCTTCTTACAATGAGACCTGATAAGGCATACCATTACTCTACTGTACTAAGAATGCATAAAAGAGTACCGAGAATGTGCCACTCAGCGGCCGAGTGTCGTTGCGCTGCACTATAATTACCAGAGGGTTCAGGAAATTCGCGACCCCTCCGGTAATTGCGCATGCGCTTTATTGCAGTGCAACCTGATTTCTGAGCATGACATTCAATCTGCCTTTGCGAATATAGCCGCCCCCGTTGATTCGTTAAGTCTACGGCAAAATGATAAAGGGAAAGAAAGGTAAAAATTCTCCAAATGGCAACAGCAATAAGATCGGCTTCCGAAAAAGGCAATAATAAGGTCTGACGAATGTTTGCAAGTGCGTACTGAGTGTGTCGGCCAGATGGAGCGTCTGGCGCTTTGTTTTGTCGCAACTTTGAAGGTGTTGTGTAGTAGCCATTTGCTGCTGCCGCCATTCATAATTCCAAAGGGCTCGAGAGCTGGGGTGGCCGAGGCGAGGCGCGAGCCTCATTTAGTTTAGTTTAAAGGGTGAGCGAAGAGGGCAGGCGAAAGGGTGAGGCTCAGTTGTAAAGCGCGAGTGACCTGGGTGAGGCTTAAGCGCGAATCTCTATTTGTAAGGGTGAGACTCTAATGGCGAGCCGCGCTGTGAATTAAACGACGGTCCCTAAAATGAATTGCCGTATTTACTCTTCCTCCACGTCCTCTTCTTCACTACTCTCGCAACTACCGGCCGTTTTTTTGGCCTACCCAGCACCTGGAACCGAGATGACAGAGGCCAACTGCATTTTGCGTTCACTTTTTTTCGAACTTCCTCTCAATTTACCTTGTTCTTCTTAAAGTTTTTGCTTGTTTTCACGCATTTACATCCTCCCAGCCACACAAAATGTTGAAACCAAAAATAAGCCCACGCATGGGAACTGTTACTGGGTTTTCCGAACTGTAAACATTGCTCGCAATATCGTGCTCTTACAGTTACTGTGCGCGGTAACTTAGATCTCTGTCTTTATGACAAAAGAATGCTGTACGTGGCACAGTAATAACTTAAGGCAAACCATACAATAGTAAGTACGTCAATAGAGAAACCCGCTGGGAAAGTACTCTGGTGTCTGTCTAATCACAGTAAAGCATTTCCTAATGGCACTCAAGTGAGTAATCAACATCTGCTATGCTTTAGGCGGAGTGGTCGGCGTAGCAACAAAGACAGGTTTTCGAGGAATGGCTGGTTTGGACCTGAAACTGCCTCTGTTGCCTGCGGCCGACGGGTAACTGCGAGCCGAGCGCGTCGGTCTGTCAATCTCGGGGTAGACAAAGTGACTGTTGCTCTGCGGACGGAAGGTGACCGTGGTCGGGCCCGGGGTCATCGCCGCCAACTCCTCTTCGCTGGGCGGCGGCGGAAAGTCGTCCGGCGGTTCCTGCGCAGTGTGGTAGCTGTCTCCCGACGTCAAGCTATTGGTGGAACGCACCTGCAACCTGGCTGCAGTCACAGACGGGCTACTGTATGTGTAGTGCAGGGTACACATCGAGCGACCCGTGATCACAATTTTATTTAAATTAAGCAGTTGAGTTAATAGCGCATAGCACCGAAACGAAAAGCAAACCACGAGTCATGGCACGAACAGCAATCTTAACATACGGCAACGACCTACTGGACCATCTGTATCTGTAGGTCGCAGAGATCACTAGTAGCCATCGCACAGAATGGTCCAAAGAACACGTTGCTGTAGACGCAGCTCAAATGTATTCCACCTACCACACGCCTACGAAACGGACACGATAGGACAACAAAACACGAGTAAAACAAGAACAAAGACTAGACAGAAAAAGTATTCGGACAGCCGAAACTCCGGGTCGCTAGATGTCATCCACTTCACTACAACGAGCCAGTGCGGGCACTTTATTAGGGGGAGGTGTGCGCATGATTACGTTACTGAATTCTTGAAACCCCCGATCCTGAAACCAACCGACACCATTTAAATAAACAGCGCACAGGCGGCAAGCGACGGAATGAGACGACTGCTAATCAACCGTCGGTAACGATATCAACCTCTCACTAGAGTATGTACGTACGTACGTACATACGAATGTACTGTTGTGCAGTGCTAATTCAGTGCAATCAAACAAAAAGTCAGGTGCTAAAAGATAGAGAGATGAGAGAGAAGCACAGAAAGAGGTTAATAGAAGGACAGGTGCAGCAAAGCAAAGGAGACCGGTTAGACTTACTCTAGAGACTTACAGCTTGCGGCGACTGCAAATTTGGCTGATAGCTCAGCTCGCGCTGGTCCGATTCTGCAGGGTCTAAATCCTCTGTGCCCGGCGGTATCTCTATGTGGGTGGGCAAATGGTCTAGCCCGGGGGGACTGGACGGAGTGGTGGCTGCAAACCAACTGTAAGCAAGGCACTGCACCCTTACTCTCTTACGTAAGACCGGCACTCCGCCTTGCGGCTTGTAAGCGTACGGCTCTTGACCGGTCGGCGCGCTCTGCTCAAGAGGCGGAGGTGTGGACGGAGGTGGCTGTTCATCCACCAAACGCTCCTTCTCCGCTGGCTCCTTGGTCCCGTTCTCATCTGATCTGATCGGCTTTGGAGGAGGTCCTACAGTCATGCACCATAGGTATATGGCACCCCTACCTTGGCCGTACTACTGTACACTGTATGAGATTTGAACCAAGTACCACACGCTAAGGGGCGGTCCATAAACTACGAAGCTCAGAGAGGGGGGACTGGGGTGGTTGGTTGAACGTCGGAAAACGTCACAGGGCTGGGGGAGATAGGCATAAAAAACGTTGACGTTTTTTAGGTGCCCAAGAAACTTTGACCGCACCTGTATTAGAGGGAAAACTCAACACATTTCACGATTCCAACTGCCAAAACGGTAGCTAACTGTCAAAAAGTTTCCTTTTTCATAGCTTCTACAGTATTAATACATTTTATTATATATTTCTCAATGTTGGAGACAGTACCAAGTTAATGGGGGTGTCAGTCAAGAACGTTGTAGTTTTTAGGGGGGTTGTGCCGAAAAGCATCGGGAACGGGGTGGGGGTGCAAAGTTTTGAGTTTTTGAACGTCGTAGTTTATGGAGGGTCCCTAAGAAGAGTGCCACAAAAATAGTACTACCATTAGGGCGGTTGAAGGTGCCACAGCGCCTGAACGTGGGGTAGCATACGGTATCAGTTCATTATATATGGCGATATTGAGGTAATAATAAAGACCGCAGTGAGACAAAATCGTACCGGTTCTGATGGGAGCAAGTTGTACGTCATCGTCGTCTTTGGTAGGAGCTTCACTGTAGCCTTTCTTTTTCTTCTTAGCCAAACAAACAAAACAAAGCACCAACAGCACCACAAGAATAACCACTACGATAATGCCTATGATAATACCTGAAAATAGAAATATAGGCGGCTCGCACAGCACAGCATCCAAGCAAACGAACCGATCCCGCCGCCGTTGTCATCGGTAACTTCAGTGGTTGGAGGTACGTATTTGGCAACGACGAACGGCTCATTCCACGGTGGGAAAGTGAGTTGTGTGCCACCAGGAATCAGAACTCCACCGACTCCAGCGAAAGAAGCGCATTGACTGGGCGACACGATAGCATCTTCCGGCTCAGTGCTAATCAGTTGAGCCAAACTGGCGTCGGCGTCGTTATGATAGTAATCGAAAGGTGTGAATCGATAGGGCCCGACTATATGGAAGTCCAGAACAGCATCTGTAAATTTGGTAGATACATTCGTACCACCTGTCACAGTAAGTGAGAGGATGGTACTTGAAATGCAGCCGTTGTAATTGGACGTGTTGCCGCCGTTCGAGTCGGTCTCTGGCTCGTTCCAGTCCGGATATTCAGAGTTCTCTTGTCGTTTCATGCGAGCCAATGTGCGCCGCGGTCCGCCAAAAACTATGCTCTCAGCACGATTCATTGTGATGGCAAATGGGCTAGTATTGATATTGATGGCTTTACCATCCAACTAAAAGTACGTATGCCGTCACAATCATGTACGGATGCAGCAGCTTTCGATTTTACCGATAGCTGTGTAGTATCTCCTTTGAATTTCATGGACACAAAGTGTCTGAACCCGTCCGTATGGTTTGCGTGGAACTTTTTAACGATCGCTTCCTGTCCAGGGAGTCGTATCTCAGCTACAAAGCTGCCGTCCGCCAATACAAACAGTAAGATATCACTGCAACGAGAGGCGCTTTCAGTAAAACAATCATTGGAAAAGACTGAATACATTTCGTATTCCAAGCCGATTTCAACTATGACTTGGTCTCGCGTCTTCGGAGCAGTAGAGAAAGCAAAGCTAAACGTTTCCGGCGGTCGCTGACTGTCAGGAATATACCTGCTTCTACGCAGAGCTGCCATATCGAACTGCATCACAAAGGAGCCATCAAAAGTGAAGCCAGAATCTGCAAAACAAAGAAGGTCACCGTGCTACAAGAAGACAGACAGAGCACGCACAAACCTTGATCACATATCGCTCCGAAATAGGAGGTTTTGGCACAAGCGCAAGACGAAGTCGGAATGGCTTTTTGCCAGGTGACTGTGCAAGAACCGCCATGCTTACAAGAGAGCTGAGAACAACTGGTCTCACAACCGCGCCGCACGTCATCTGAATACAAAGCTTTTAGACGGTTGTCTCATCCCAAGCAGCACCCACCGTTGCGTGACCTGTTGCCGCTGTTGCGCAAGTCGACCACAGTATCGGCAATTTTGAAGCCCCGCATACAACCAAGCAACGACGGTAGTTTTGAGTAGAAGAAACTATCTGCCTGACGCTTTCGCCGGCTCGGCCTAGGAACGCCTCCCACGTACAACATTGTGTACGGTATCAACTGGCTTTCTTTAGGAGGAACAGGCGGTTTCGGCGGATTTACCGAGACTGAAATAAATGCTGCCATGACTGGTGTTGACTCAACTTCCAAATACTGTGCTCAGAGCCGTGTTCGAACCGATTCACGTAGGACATGGACAGCTGATGAGTGCCGTTGACAGCGCACATCAGATGATCCACTTCCAGTGTGGTGTAGTCCTTGGTAAACTGAACCAATACTTGGTGCCATTCCATATCGTTGAAGTCTGCAAGCAATAGTGCCCTCTACAGATCACAACCAATCCATCACTCTACCCCCATCTTTCGGCGTCGCAGAAATTGTGCACCGGTATACTGTTTTTCCGTAATTCAGCGTCAGACTGATCTTGTTGTCGTCCCAAAGATGCACTTGAACAAAATTGTAGAACTGGTCCAACGCATAGGTGAGCAAGGCAGAACTCTAAAAGTTTGACAATGCCCGACGAAAAGTTGCAAACTCCAAAGTGCAACCTGGTCGGTCCGGAAGCTGAAAATCATCGGACCCTCAAGAGGACTTTGATGAAGGTTAAGGAATTCAACAAAACCGTTGACGCCGTTGTGGAAGCTGATTTCTGAATGGCTGTTCACATCTGTAAAGCAAAACCGCCGTTAGACACATACGTACATACTTAGGCATTGCGTTTTGTTATAGGAATCGATCACCTATTTCACAGTTTCGACCGGAGTGTATCCACGGATTTTTGCACTTGCACACGTAACTGTCTCTCTCAAAATCTTCCATGCATTCCGCCTCATTGGCACAGGGGTTGTTTCGACAATGCTCAGGACAGTTCAACTCGACACCCAATGGCTTCCTGCAATGGCACTTTGCCTTGCAAACGTCTGTACGTACGCAGCACAACTGACTTGTCACGGACTATCCTATGCAAATCAACAGCATTGCCGTCCACATTCAGCTGCATCAGACATCCTACAAACCCAGTGTGTCTGAAAAGTGGCACTTGGACACGGAAGTGACACGGAGACTCTGCTCACTGTCCTGCCCTTGCACCGATTCGCAACGGTGCGTCGACAGAGTAACGGGTGATCTTTTCGTCAGCGTTCAACTTGTAATACTGGTTCTCCTGATCCAAAGAAAATCGCACGTAGCCCTGCTTATGCTCGATTAGCAGTCGGTGCCAGCTGCCGTCATTGAGTCGACGCTGCGACACGGTCCGAACTATCTTTTGGCCGGCCCCAAAATCCAACATGAACTCGACCATGTGACCTGAACCAGGTGTAGCGCAGACTCAGCTTTACAGAACTTTGTAGAACCTTTTCGTATCCAAGCTTCCAGCACGGGCTGCTCCTCAGAGCCCTGACTTGCAATCAGACCTTCTTCGGAACCGCTCTTGAACCAGAGTCTCAGGTAGTTTCCTCTCCAACCAGACGTCTCTAAGCTGGCGTCTCTTCGACGTAATGTGACGGTTTTGTCACTTTCAGCTGAACACTGCAAGATGACAGTTGAACGCCGGAAAGACAAGCCGAACCTGATCCAGAGCAAAGCAGAGGACCGACAGAAAATTTGCCCATCCTCTGATTAGAAAACTGCAGCACGGTAATACTGGTCAATCCTGCGTACTTGCCACGGAGCCATCCACTGTCCACTAATTCCGAAGCTTCATCTGCATCGCAGTTACAACTGTAGGATCGCATACCACCTAAGCATGCGTAATTGTGATCTGACATATACAGTACCACTTAAAAAGACGACTCACTGGCGGCACACGATTTCGTAGCACTGCACGGACACTTGCCCTCAACGCCACCGATCCTCCCAAACGGCCGGCTATTTATCGCCGATTTAAACCAGGTTTTTGTTTCAAATCTGAATTGGAGGAAGTTATACGTACAATGCGTACGTGTAACCAGTCATCCGGTCACCCGCAAAAGGGTCACTGTTCGCCTTCCATATGGAAGGGGGTGATTTCGAAAGGGTTTAGGAATTTTTGTGTGCCAAATACTGTAGCTACCAATTCGAACCATTGGCAAAGGCATTCAGAAGAAGAAGTTCACTTACTGTAAGGGGGCTTGTATGCATTTGTACTGGACTTGTTGGCGACAAGCGGCTGAATTCTGAATCAAGGTTTTCATTCCGTCCAAAGTGACATTTCTGAAAGCAGGAGAGTGGAGGCAGAGCTAGGCAGCAGACAGAGCACCGATATTTAAGCTGGAGAACGCTGTCTCCAGTCTGGTCGTTCCTGGCCACAGTGTCGTTGGGCATGTTGTGGTCGATCAGCGTCAGTCCAACCTTCTCATCTGGCAGCATGTAGCATTGCACGTAGCTGAAACCCAGCGGACCGCTGCCATCAGGGTCCACAAAGTAAACTCCACTTTCCGAGTCTCCCAAATGAAAGGCTTCATCGCAGCTCGCAGCGTAAGTGACTAAAAAGAGAACTGGATAAAACGCCGACGCGGCTTGAAAACCGAAAGCCACCAACCAAACTGGCACAAGGGACCACTGAAGCCGTAGAAGCCACAAAGACACTTTGGTTTCCTGGTGCTCTGATCGATTACGCAGCTGCCTCCGTTCTGGCACTCCAAGTCACAGACCGGTTCAGGTTCAGGTTCAGGATCCGGTTCCAGTTCCGGTGCCGGCTGTGGTTCGGCTTGAGTAGAAGTGAACGGCGCCAGAGTGGACGGTTCGGGCAGCTGGTCATCGGAGCTGCCACCAGTGCCTGTTTCCGGAGCACAAAGACCATATGCCAGCGCCAACTCTTGGTTGGAATGGACGGCAGGCTGACTTTGTCTGGCCAGTTCGAGCACAGACGTCCGGTCTACGTAAATGTCTTTCAGACAGCCGTCGAAACTGCTGCTCCCTTCTAAACTGACATGCTCAGCCTCTACAATGGTATAAGCAAGGGTGCCTTGCGCGCCGCCGAAGTAGAGCAGGCCTTCAAAGAGCAGGAAACCGTCTTGCTCCAGCTCCATGCTCCATAAGCCCTCTTTCGACTGGTCGTCTACGCTCACGTGTATTTGGGTTGACTGATAATCAATGTCTAGCGCCAGCGAATGCCACCTTGAAAGAAGATGCGCTGTATTTGAATATAGATTGCTTTTCTATTGTACATACCAGCCATCGTAAGGGTCCAGGTCTGAGAAAGTGACGTCGATTTTGTCGGTCAAATGCACACGGACTGTGTTTTCATGCAAAGTGACAGTCAGATCGCCTTGGAAGGTGCCCTCGCTGGAGGTCAGTGCAGCCGATACCAGCACTTGGCTCTCTTGCACTTCCGGCGACGGCTTAATCCATCAACTGCTCCACCAAACAGTCACACATTAATATACCTTGAAGTAAAGCGCCAGGCGCTTCGGTTGTTGTTCTTGGGCTGGGGGCAGCGTGTACGCAATAAACTGGTCTCTCTTCAGATTCACGGTCGACACCTCTGAAAGGTCTGGTTGCACTGCGCACGCGTCTTATCAGTTCACCTTGTTGGCATGTTGGGCCTTCGAATCCAGTCTCGTAGCAGTCGCAAGTGGAGGAGGAATAGAGGTTTACGCAGATTCCGTAGTTCATGCACGGAGATGCAGCACAGGCATTGGCGCATTCAACTTGCACTTCCGACTCGCTCGCCGCCTCCAGCACCGTAGTCTGCTCGTCCAACTGTAAGCTAGGACTAGACACACATCCGATCATAGGTAGCTCGTCAAGGTAGGCTGCAATATGATTGATTGGTTTCATGTTAACTCTCTGTTGGTTTTCCACCTCCAGCAAAGAAGGACAGTTGCAGTTGTTCAAAGTTGAGCGACGTCGCTTCAAACGGCAGAGTCAATTCCTGCTCGTTGTCGAGGAAGGCCGATAATCGCGTTTCTGCAGCATCCAACTGCAGCCTAAGACTGTGACTGCGGCCGTCAGCTACCTCTGAAAGAAGAGAAGTAGGAGTACATAAAGCACGGAAATACTGTACTTACCGGTAGCGAACGCCTTGCTATTACTGTCAAGGGTCAAGTACAGTGCTCTTCTTTGCAGTTGGAGAGTGAGGATAAAGGCTTGGGTGGGTTGCGTCTGAGAGAGGACATCAGTGCCGGTCAGAGTCAGCACTCTGCCCGAGTGACTGCGAGTCTCCAGAGTGAGTGTGAAGAGGAGAGAGTGTTGCAAGTTCCAGTCATAGCGGTGGTATTCTATCTGTGACCGGCTGTCCAGCAAGGTGTAGCTGGATTGGGCACCGGAGAGGGCGCCGTGCTGCATCAGAAGCAGCGGGAGGAGCCAGACCGATCTGTGCATGTGACCGTAGACCACAGCTAAGCCGGAAAGATGGGCGCGTCGAGTGCGCGAGAGCGAAGTTGTGGGCCGGGACAGGCACTGTTAGTAATGGTCGGACGACACACGCGACCACCACAATACACATAGCATTGCTTGAACAAACAGTCCAAGCAAAGATAAGGCGGTCGCCATTGGAAGAACTTAAAATTTTCGCAAAGCGTCTGCTCTGCTCAGGCTGTAACCGTCCGAACGCACAAAGATAAGTCTTGCGACGCGCTGGCTTTTTTGAGCGTCTAATGCCGTTGCAAAGGCACAAACACGCTCGACATGGCTGCACTGGTCCAACGTAAACACCGATCTTGTTTTACTGATTGTACGATCAAAAATCGCAACCAAACTCGCGCTGCCGGTGAGCGGCAAACTCAGCTGCCCGTGCGTCAGTTAGCCTTATTCACGCAGACCAGTCTCGCTCCAAATATGGAGCTCAAAATACAGTCAGAACTGTGTAGGCTGCTCTGCTTACAAAAACAAAAAATCGGCTTGCGAAACTCTTCCTTGATAAGAGTTGTTCAATGAGTAAGCGACGACGCCCGACATAAACATGACTAAAGCCAACACTCCGACCTTTTATTACACACCTGGCTGTCTGATCTGACAGTCTACCACGCCGTTTGTTACCGCCCTGCTCACCTACGTAAAGCAGTACAGACTGATCGCAGCCCTTCAGTCACTTGTCTTCTTTATCCAACTCAAAAAACTCACTCAGTCGGTTTATCATGTTTCTGGATTTGCGCAGCTTGACTGCGTTCTGTCTACTCGCTGGAGATGCCACCAATGGCACCGAGCTTCTCTCACAGTCCTTGCCCTCCTAAACTTTAGACCATTCTGTGCAGCTTGCCAAGCCACAGAAACCTACTTAATCATCCAGCCATTTGATCGAAACACTAAAAGTGCAAAAGCTAAAGGACTAGGTGAAAAACATGCATTAGTGAGAACGGTTATCCATACACTGACGTACTTTAAAGCTATTTTAATACATTTAAAATGTTTATAGCACTGCCTGTGCAAACTACAGGACTGGTGAACTAAAACAAAAAGCGCGACTCTTACGACAAAAAGCAAACACTGCATTTAAGCTATTGTCCCATGTCAACCATTAAAGCAGTAAGAGTTTAGAATAATCAGCTCAGTACAAAGCAAAGCAGTGGTGTCGGTCGAGGCAACGTCCAATAACGAAAAGCAGAAGTTACGTAACGGTACGCACGCGGCGCTCTCAACACGAAATTTAAATCAAACCCTTATGCTGCCTCTCACTTGCGGTATCGGTTGAAGCGGCTGCTCACCACGAAACAAAAGTTTGGTGGCGACGGGTCGGCTGCGACCAACTGAACTCTCTTCAAGCGACTCCACTGAAAAGTAGACACGTACCGGAGTCTTACACTTGGACGCCACCCAGTACGGACCCAGAAAAACTGTCTGTATTTTACAAATAGCATCGATTGATGGGTTGTTGGGGCGGGGCCGTACTCCTAGCGTTAGGCCGCCTATCACGCATACCCACATCCTTCCCTTCCATTGCTGCCTTCGCTACTAGCCGGCACACATGCTCGGCAGGTAGCTGTCCCCGTTTGTCCTAACACGAGCGGATACAAAGAGCATGCTAAGGGTTTTCTTTGCTATTGAATACCACTAAGTTGCTCTGGTCTGAACTAATGCATGCTACAGTACTAACTTACTTGGCAGTTTTTGAGATCCAAGTACACGCTTTCTTTTCCAAACAAATACGGCAACAGCACCAATGAGCACCAGCGTAAGCAAGCAACAGACAGCAACTATGACAACGACCGTTGCTGAAACAATACCGACAACAGTGTTCCAATGAGAATGAAGTGTGAAACGAAGGTCGATCGTACACCGTATCCAGAACTCAGGTTGACCGTTGGTTTAGACGTCTTCAGAAGCAGATTTTGAATAAATTTGAACAAGGTAATTTTGAGCCTCTTTGTATAGCATATATTTAACCACCCACAGTTTGGTAATACGGTAATTTTGCATAGAAAATTCTGCCATGTGGGCAACGCCCCTGCTTAGCCCACCTTGCCATCTCTGTTAATGACTTGTACGCACAGTACTGTACAGTACATACCGCGCACATCCGAAAAAGTATTCGGGTGCCTCAAAAAGTATCGTTGCTGCTGTTGAACGGATAATCCGATGTGGCTGAAATTGGGCAAAAATACTGCAACTGGTCTCTTGCATTATCTAAACTTTCCCGATTTAGCCCAACGTAATTGGGGATATAAATAAAAGAATTAAAAACACAGTTTTTTGGATTTTCCTTCCAATAACCAACCATACACTAGGTTGTCGGAGCGTAACATTGAAACAGTAGTTAGACTGTGCAGGAACCGAAGAACACTGAAACACAGATCAGATGAAAGATTACAGCCAAATTGGATATTCCGTTCAAGAGCAGCAACACTTCTTGTCACACTCTTTCACCCATAGCCTCAGTAGTACGATAATTTCCATAAAACCTCAGTACCGATATGTACAGTATTATTGTCATTTGCAAACTAAATTTACCGTACCACCTCATTTTAGAATGTAAGTGCAATCCACATGTGTCGCCAATAGACAACAAACTTCGCCCGGCTCACATGCAATGGTACCGATGCAGTATCTAGCATACAGTAGGTCATCCGAGCAAGCGGAAGGGGGTTGGGGGTCTGAGCCTAAACTCCGGAGGAGAGATAGAACAATTATTGATTGTGTTCCTCAGAGTTTTAGATAGTTTGTCAGCCCGGCGAAAAATGCTGTCTGTCTTACGTTTACTGTACCTGTACTTCGGTTATGACTGACGTGATAGTTCGCATGCGAAGATTGCTGGTATTTTCTCAGTCTGCCGTAGTCAGCCACACGCGCTTGGCTTTGCAGCAGACGTCGGTCGACTGTAGCACACGGTTGATGCGGTAGGTGGACGTCTCTATCTTGCATTTGCAACGCCTTTCTCCAGACTTTGAGCACATCAAGAGTGCGCTGGTCAGCCGATGCCACGGCACATTCTGAACCATTCTCAGTATAGCTACAGAGCTCCGCAGTCTGCAGCACCTGCCAAACAGCCGGTCTCCGAATTTTTCAGAGCAACACTCGACACAGCAGTTGCAAAGGTCAAATTCACCGGTTCCGCTGAGAACTCGGCGAAAGGAAGCAAATAGATGGCACTATTAATCTGAGAATAAGTCATGAATGATTGTATAAGCGGACAGCAGAGTAATGTATGTACATACCTGCACTTTCAGCGTGTTACCCTTATCATTCCGATTCTCCAAAATCACAGTGACTGCTCGCGAGTCTTTTAAACTAGGAACCAGCCATGAGTTAGTCTTTGGCAAGCGGGACTGGCGCAAAAGCAGGAAGGTTCGACCGTTCTTTGTTTTGAGGCAAATGTGCACCTGGGAGCTAAAACCCGTTTCACACTACGACGCCAAACCGAGCCTGTAGCTCAGAGCCCAGCCCGTTTTGGAGAGGAGAGAAGAGCCAACACAAATTACTAAGGTGAAGCATGAAATAATTGCGTTCGCCTCTTCCTTGTGTGCGTCTGCTTGCTGGCGTGTTTCTGTCCTTCATGTGGGTTGTTGCAGTCTCCGGCAGACACAAATCAATTTAGAGAGTGGGCGAACAAAAAGGTATACAAAAGAGTGAGCTCAAACGGTTAAACACGAGTCAAAAACTAATTCAGATCTCGAATGTACACCGATGAAATGGAATGGATATGAAAAACGTACCTTTTCAACGCACCGTGAATACGTACAAAACAGAACTTTGAAATTAGCACAGGAGACTTGAAGGAAAACCACAACTTAGAAATAGGCAAATCAACTGTAGCTATTACAGCTCGTTTGCGTTTCGATGCCATATACAAACACCCTGAAAAACAAAACCGTACACTATTTTCTACTGAAACCATAATATTTCTGGGAAGCAATTTCTTGACCATTTTTTGTCTTTTATATTATTACAAATACAAATTCAGACAACAAATTTCTAAAAGAGGTGTATTTAAACTTAGAATGAGGGCGTTTTCAGCGACTTTCAGGCACAAAATTCAATTCATCAATCATTACATTATCCCTCTTTACTGATGCGGACGACTTATTGGTGTTAAGGCGAATGTGCTCCACGTACAGTACGTACGCACTACTATGTACTCTACGTATACAAAATCAATTGGCACTATTGTAGCAAGTAGCTGATTTACTTGAAGCAGCTGCAGGATAAGTCGAAACACAACTTCCATTGCTTTCGCTGTTTACCATTAGTCGTCTCGAGCAGTCACACACATTTTCCACCGTACCGTCTATTTCCCGTGGTGTGCAAGTGCCACAAATTCTGTTGCACCCCGAACAAAAGGGAACCACTAAAACGAAATCTGCAGCATTAATCAAATGAGACCGAGAATTCGTCGAGAAACTAATTTTCTGCGCCGCTCAAAAATCTGCCACATATACGTACAGTAGACATGATTCGCTAAAAAAGCGCCTTACATTCAAATTATTGACAGACATCAGGAGAGTCTATAATTTACCACGCCGGGGGGGGGGTACGCCGCTATTTCCCAACAAATATAGACAAATCGCAGTGAAATTGCTGCTTTTTATAATATCAAGTGGCCCAAGTGGGGCCTTGGCCCAACTGCGGTATTGTATTATTATATTGTGCCTCTAATGATATGGGGCCGTTCATAAACGACGTCGTTCCAGAGTGGGAGGGGGGATCGGCTGAAATGAGACGATAGACGACGAACGAGGAGGGGAGGGGGTTAGCTAAAACCGACGTCGCTTTTTTCGGCGGAATTTTTGGGAACTTTGATTGCGTTATTTTCAATTTTTGTACATTCTGGCAAAGGTTCTAAATATAGAAAAGGTTCCCAGAGTAGTTAAAAGGGATTTATTCATTTGATTACGCAGTGTGGCAACAAGAAAACATGACAGTACTGCATTTATATCTGGGGGGGGGGGGTAAATGGAAAACGACGTCGGCTTAGGAAACGACGCAAGGCGATTTTGGTGGAGGGGGGGCCGAAAAATCGGGATTTTAGGACGACGTCGTTTATGGACGGCCCCTATTGTGCCAAAGAAAAGTTCTCTCAACAATAAATAGTTTCAGCTACTGTTAGCAAACTAAATTGTACTAATGCTAAAATCTTAAAACAAAAATAAAAGACACCCAACTCAGCTCCAACCTCAATGTTTTTTGAGAAGCCTTTGAACGCATACATGGGCCGGGGGGGGGTCTGGGGGGGTTTGCCCACCCCCAAACTTGGGCTCGACCCCCCCCAAACGACCCCACCCACCCACCTGAAGCCGACTTTTGTTCCTGACCCCACCCACCAAAATCGCCGCGACCCCCCCCAAACCGGCAGGCCCACCCCCAAATTTTCGGATTTTGACTACCCCCAACCCATTTTTCCGGCCCATGTATGTTTGAACGGTATGTGAAAGACAAAGCACGTGTGCACGCAGCGTATCCAAGCGGTGTATAGTGGGTATATCCCTTTTCCGGAAGAAAAATCTGTCAAAAATAACAGAAACCAAAAGAATAGGTACTAAAACTGTTAATGTCTGTTAATCCTATACTCAGAAACCTTTTGAATCCATTTTAAAGCAGATTCTCCGACATGTTTTCGGCCTGGTTGGGTCATAGCCTAGCCAGGCACGAAAACGAATAAAAGCCACTTACAATGTTTGTGCGCATCCGAATCCGAATTAAACACAGTGTTTATAGTGGTATTGAGTAGCTGTCTGAGATTGACCAAAACGCCGTCAATTATTAGGTTTCGTATGCATCCATTCAACTGGGTTTCCAAGTCCGGTCGCGGAAGTGAGCCCATGAGCCTGGAGAAGTTGGAACTGAGAAAGCTCGCTTTGTACATGTGCATTTGGTTTCGCAGTGCCATGCCTCCAACGAATACAAAGCTCCAAGCACTGTTCAAAATGACAACATCGGCTCCATCTATAAATTACAGTGGGCAAAATTATGGATTTTCGAACACAAACATATACATTGTACATATGCATATCGTATAGTCTCGAATAGACGCCCCTCAAGCAAGTTTGAAAAAATAGAAGCCCATGGTCTTGTATTTGAGACAAAACAAAAACATTATAGTGAGTTTTGAGGTTCCCCAATACCGAATACCTGGAAAACACCCCAATACACCCAATACACAATACCAGTTCGCTCTCTACGTACTTATTATGTATATGCATACATGGGCCGGGGGGTAAGGGGGGTCTCAACCCCCCTCTACCCCCCCCTCCGGATTTTTCCGGCCCATGTATGTGTATATGTATTTTTTTCTGAAAATATTTACATACAAATACATAAAAAAATACATATTTCTCTAGTTCACATTCGCATGGTTCCTGGAGTTCTATTCAAGCTGAACTATAGATATGGCACTGGCCAAATTAAGCACCAATGTTGGAAATTTCAGACTGCGGTAGAATTGCCCGTTTTCAGGCATTTCGAGATGAACAAGCAAAAATTTGAAACAGTAAAATGCGAAGTACGTCCATGTAACATATCCAAAAATCAGTCGATTCGGTCCACAAATAAAACAGTTCCGAGTTTGCAAAATCTGGCGGGATATGAGAATTATCCTGCATAATAACTGATGAAAAGCCAATCTATGACGCAGTAAATCACCCAACATCTCGAAGCATGACCAGAGATATTTTTTCATAACTCTAGAAGCTGATTATAGTTAGTGCTTCATTTGTGTTTTCTATGAATGAGGCCCTACGCTACGAAACTCAAAGAAACATTAATCAGGAGAAGATTGTATTATTGAAATACACATGGAACTCACACACTCGATCCCTGACATAGGACGTTAACTCGCAACCAATTCCGTCAACAGTGAAGAACTTTCTCTCCCCAACGGTCACAAATGCAACATCGATCCAGTTCATTGTGTCGAAGCCTTTAATTAACACATCCAAGGTACAACGTACTTCAATCTCAAGTCCAGTTAAAGTTCACCTGAAATTCGTGAAATCGAGCAGGACTTGCACAGCAACTGTTGACTGTCTTGACAGCTGTAAACACTGATTTCAGTGCCGTTGCGGTAGGAAAACTGTAGAATCTGCTTCACATTGTGCTTGTCGACGTGGGAGGCATAGAACAACCATCCTTCCGGCTAGATGACACTTGTTCATAATCACACTTCAGAAAGGTGACCTCACTCTGTCAGAGCGAAACGAAAGAGAGCAGCTGGAAATTGGCCATCTCAACTGTGTGTCTGATTTCTTAAGGAACACGAAACTCGGAGCTTCGGCCTTTCCGATTGCGCGCGTGGTGAGTGGATAGAAACCAACCGCATTGGCTGAAAACAAGCAAACCAACATTACGTACGTAAGTTGCATCCGCACAAATATACTGCATCTTCAATTTTTAATAAGTAAAAGAGCACGAAACGAAAGCTGAAATTTGCTCGACAAACTAACGTGGCGTGTCTGCACGCACTCCACATAACTGTGCTAACCACTTCGAATTTACCTGTGTCATTTTCGTGAATTTGTTTGTGTGAATTTCCTGTTTGAGGTTGTTTGAAAAGGCCAAAAAAGATGTTACTATGCTAATTGTGGTGTACACGTGGATTGTTATAAAGTTTTTTAAATCAAAAGTTAATGCTGCCTATCCATTCATTTGTGCGCTACGTACGTACCTTGGTGGGCCCTGCAGTTTTTCGTTCCAGGTACGGTGCAGGCACAATCCCGGCAGCGCATGTCACTTATGTTATACACGGCTAGTGCTCTAAATTGGTACACTTTAGGCTTTCCTGATAGTCAACAATGCTGCTACGTATACCGAACACGAACAGCCGAGTCGCTTCTACAGAGATGCTTGTTGTTGACACGAATGTTTGTTACCAACAGATTCCCGTCCTTTCTTGAACTACTGAAAAAGTAAATCAATGAAGGGTGAATGACATCAACACAAGATAACATACGCGCTGTACGTGTTGTTACCGATGACAGAAAAGACTGCTTGTTTCATTGCACTTTCCCACGGGCCCCTTGTAAGAACGTGACGGATGAGTCCGTCGTCTATCGTGACCGTTATTGCGTCAGCTTCAATTCGCGCAACCAACGTATGAAATCCGTGTCCACGGAGCAACCGCGGGCTGCCGGGCACAAGTACATCGTTGACCCACACAAAATATCCTGCAAGTAAACAGATTATTCTTATAACTGACAAGAATGGGTCGCACAGGAGAGAGAACAGCCTTCGGTGTATTTTTTGAACAGCTTATTTCACACAAGTTCGATTGATATGGGCAATCATTTGCTTGCCTCTGCCCCACTGGCCCCACCCCACTGCTTGCCCTGCCCACTGGCTCGCGGACCTGGCACCATAACATACAAGAATAAATCACAGAAGCCGATTCTCGAATTTTCCAAAACACGCAACTGACAACAAAGCAGCAGCGCAAAGACGAAAAGGACTAAGGAGAGTAGTTATTTTAGATGTACAGGTAGTACAATGTACAGGGTGTTGCTGTTGTTAATAGCCTCATGCAGCTATATCCCCAGGAAAGCAGCAGAGGCGATTGGGTCGGTCCATATATCCTGTACCGTCAGAAGAGCAGGTCTGGTTGCACAGTCAAATAGGTGGCTGTGGCAGGTAGTGTGCCGCTCAAGGTTGCAGTCAGGGCAGGGCACAGCTCTCCGAAATATCCTGGTGTAGGCGGTGCTTATAGGAACATACTGTAGGAACCCGCTGTATCCCGAGCGTAGCTGGGTGAGGGTAGTGCGCACCTTTCTGGACAAAGAGACTTGAGATTTGTGAATTTGTGGGGCTCAGTCAGCAGAACCGAATTTGGCCCAAGCCAGCCATTAGCGAGCTCCACAAAGTAGCTGTGGATAGAGATGCAAAGATAGCCTAGCCTTGAATGTGATTAAGAGTGTTTCTTTCTGCTGACCCCAAGATGTTCTCGCTAAAGCTTTCAGAATGGAGTTTCTTGCAGAGACCACAAAGATTGCCAAGCGGAACAATGTCCTAAAAGCACTGGCTGGCTCTTCCTGGGGCCAACAGAAGGAAAGCCTCCTGATCATTTACAAAGCTCTGGGGCACTCAGTGGCTGACTACGCTACCCTGTCTGGGCAGCTAACGCCAGCAAAACAAGTCTGGACAGAATACAAAGGGCGCAGAACAGTGCCTTGCGCATTGTCACCGGCTGCCACCGTATGGCCGCAGTGGGCCATCTCCACCAAGAAACTAACCTGCTGCCAGTAGCAACACACGCAGAGCTGCTCTCGCTCGGCCCAGTATCTGGTCGAGTGTCGAGAGCCCAGCCATCCTTGCCACAACCTTACCACCAGGCCCCCTCCTCCACGCCAGATGAAGGAGACGCTGTTCGTGAAATTAAACAATTTTGTCAACCCGCTCTTGGGTGATTCGGTGGCCCAGTCTCGGAACAATATGCATGCAGCCATTGTAGCCAGAACTATCGCCTCTCTGCGTCCTAATCTAATGTTGTGCTAGGTGGCCGTCCACCGCCCATCCACAAGCCAGAAGAAGGCCCAGGCAGAGAGCCGCGCTCACTCCTTGCACAACTCCGGTCAGGCTACCGCCACCGCCTGAACAGCTACAAGGCTCACTTGGACCAAACAGTGGCAGACATCTGCCCTGACGACTGTGGCATCGCCCCGCACAGTGTCAACCACCTATTCAGCTGTACAAGCCACCCCACGGACCTGTCTGCCAGGGACCTATGGCATGGGAGAAACCCGTGGAGTCGGCAACTTTTCTTTAGTTTCTCCTACCAATCACTGACGTTTGAGCTGAAGTGGGAGCCCTTCTCCGGAAGGCGGCAACAACAACAACAGGAGAGAGCGACAGTGAAAGAAGGCATGGACGACTAAAAACATCCATGAAGAAGACTAACAAAAAATAATGCCAACTAAACTTCGCATCGAGATTAGCGGCGCCATATCGATATGCCACCAACTTGAGAGACCGATTATCACTATTTGATAAAAAATATTATTAATAATAACATCCAGCTCGCAACTCGACGGTAGAGCAGTGTCGCGCTCTCCTTGATAACTCCCAGGACGTATGTATATATGGTAAGCAGTTCACATGTACGTACAGTACATAGCAGTTCTTACCTGGCACACCGTGTACAATTAGGGTTCGTGCGGCTTTTGTATAGCAAATTTCCATGACTGAAGTCAAAATTCCCTGACCAGCCTGGGTGAGGAAACTGCAACCAATGAGAAAATTTTTAAAAACTGGCTTTGTAAAACGCATTTAAACTTATTCAGAGGGTGAATTTCCGGTTTAAGTAGTAGTATACAAAGTCAGAAGACCGATTTTCAAATGTGTGTTGTGTGAAGTTCTGATAAGACCGTTTGGCGGCGAGATGTTTCTGCTGATATCAAATTTTTCCCTGACCAACCACCAAATTCCCTGACTTTTCCCTGATTCCCTGACTTTTGCATCACTCCCTGACTTTCCATGCCCCGCACGAACCCTGACAATATTTACCGCGTTTAAGGGAAACAGATGCAGAAGTCCTGTTGTCGACATCCAGCAACCTTAGTAATGGAACGTCCCAGGCGTTTGTACGGAAAGAAAAGCTGATAACCGATGATGGCTTTGCTTCCAACTCGACTGTGACTGTCGACTGCGCATTCAACAGGAAGCTGCAGTTTCTCTCTAAAATGAGTTATCGAAGTGAACAGAAATATTCATACTATTCATTACGACGAACGACGAACGAACTTTTATCGCCCAACACAAAATAAAAATAAAAATACGAGTTAGCAAATGACATAAAACGCGGTTACAGTGTAAAACGACGGCATATGGAGGCGAAAGGCCAGTGGACAGCCAGCCACAAGGGCTCTACACCCAATCCCAATACCTGAGACCCCTAATTGCCAATACTTGCGAAACTGAGCCAAAAATTCCATTTCATTGAAGAGGTGATGTACGCAGGATTCTTTGCACAGGGTTGAAATTTTGAAAAGGGCCACTGCTCAACCAGGGCGAGGAAATTTCAAAAAATTAGCCTCTAAGAAACCGTTTAGAAGCCATTCGGAGTGTGTGAGTTAGCAGAAATTAACAATTTTAGTACTTAAGAGCCGCTTTTTCTAGGAATCGACTTTTGCTCCTTAACCTCCGGACAAATCTCAACTTTATCTCTCCGATTTGGCTAAAATTTTGTATTTTGGTCTAATTTAACCTAAAAAGATGTTTTATCACCTTCCCGGTCGTTTTCGTGAGAGTCAATTTTTCGACCGAACCTCAGATCTCGGCTTATAACTCTGGAACCAGTGAACGTATAAACTTGCAAATTGCATATTTATAATCACATGAGCGTTCTCTTTCAAACGATACCCTACATGGCCAAATTTGAGAGAAAAAATATTTTTCGAACCCCTTCTGGGCCAAATTTGACCCCCCTAAAAGTGCGACTACCGCTATTTTATTTCATAAAAATGTAGCGCTATTTATTCGCTTTTGATAGCACAAAAAAAATCGAGAAAAAAAATGGGCGTCTAATTGAGTTTTTGGGCCTTGAAAGTTGTCAGGTTGAAAATTTGCCCAACATAAGATTGCCTTGTAAAGAGCATATCTTTGTCAATTTTGCACCGAGTTCAGTGATTTTTGCACACATATTGCACTGTGTCCCTGGCATATACTGCACAAATTTGACCTTGCTGGCTCTTGCTTGGCGCCAGTCCCAGTCGCTTTTTTTTACCTTCACTCAAACGTTCCGTTTTCGGTCAGTTCTTTATCGATTTGACCCAAATTTCAAGCAAAAATTAATGCTTCATATTTTCCAAGTTTGGTGCGAAAATTCCAACTTGTGTGGGTTTTATGACCCGAAAACTAAGAATCATAGTGGTCCATGCAAATTCTAATTTTTTTCGGTAATTCAAAGAATAGGGCTTTGAAACTTGCAGAAACGATTGGTTTTGCCATTAGGTGTACTGTAACTTACTAGGTAGGAAGCCCAGCAGCTCTAAACGTACTAAAATTGCAGAATTTCAAAAATATGATAGTTAAGAAATCCGCACCTTCTAGCATCAAAGTATTGAATCAGTTGTAAAAGGACAGATTTTAGCAGATCGCGCGACAAATGGATGCACCTTATATGTATGTTTTTGAAATGCTTCAATTTTAGTGCCTTTTGAGCTACTCGGCTGCCCAGTATGTTATGCCTAATGGCAAGTTTCAAAGCTCTTTGAATTACCGAAAAAACTAACCCAACAGGCTTTCATGGGGGAAGAAAGGAAGGCTGGCTCCAGTTCAGTTACCAAGGAATCCTATTGTTCCTGATAGATACCAATACGGTCTACACATTTTGGGGTGATTATATTGGTGAGATAGCATCAGTGCAACTGTTTGTTGACGATCTGGACATCTCAAAACGGTATGACATTTGGTATGCATACCAAAGTGCCTAAAGTACATACCAACAAAAATTCATTTCAGGTCTATCTCATATCTCAATGAATGTTATTCCAGGGCACATGTTTTACAAGACCAAAATTCCAGTCAGTGCGCGAAGTCTAAATGGAATGCGGTTTATACTCACTTGGCGTATTTTAGATAACTAGACTCCTGTCCGTCCTGTTGCACGTTATGTTCAGTAATAAATACATAAATCTGGATTCTGAAATGGTTGTAGGTAGACATGGGCAAGCATTTCGGCTGATGGGGAGGGGTAGAATTTTCGATTCCTGAGGGGGCTGATGGGGGTGGGAGCGCCTGAGGGGGTTGAGAGGATGTTACAGTAAGTAAAAAAGTCCGATTTTTAGCTAAAATCAAGGTTTTTGCTTATTTTTAGATAAAAATAAATAAGCTATTCTGAGCTAATTTACACCTAATCTAGGCATCTGGGCATGCTTTTGTCATAATTTTCTATACAACATTTTTCCATAAAGAAAATTGAGAGGGTAGAGGCTGGCTGAAAGGGGGGTAGGTCAGAGCCAGAGGGGGTCAACCTCCCCTTCAGCCCCATTCCCCATGTCTAGTTGTTAGGTACGTAGTGATACCTAGTGACAAGACTTGTCACTAGGTATCACTACGTACCTAACAGTTGTAACGGACGTCATTTCAAAGCTCTTCTCTGTAGTCCTCCACATAATGTTAAACCCACGGGTCAGGAAAAATGGGAGCAGGTTTTTGTAAATCTAAGTGATGCTGATTGGGAACAAATCTGGATTTCCCCAAAGAAACTGACAGCGGAAACCAAGCTTCAAGCGTTTCAATTTAAAGTACTACACCAGATACTAGTTACAGGTAATCTTCTGCATCGATACAAAATCGAACCAAACGCTTCATGCTTTTATTGCAAGTCATATATGGATGATATTACCCACGCACTTTTAGAATGTCCTCTTATTTCTCGTTTGTGGGCCCAAATCGCACAAACATTTCAGCACATAGAACATCAAGAAGTAGACATCTCGCCATTGGCCATTCTACTACCGGAGAGTGCTGCATAGGGTACCCCTCCAGATAGCGTACCCGGGGTACACTAACTGGCACTTAGTGCCGGATTGTGTACCCGGGGTACACTATTTGGAGACAGGTTTTATGTCATAGGTGTCAAGAATTTCCTATATTACGGTAGCTTTAAAGCAGGTCAACACATATTTTTACTCATTTTCAACCGTTTTTACTGACACAAAAGTCACAAGAATGAAACTTTGACAAACCACTCTCATTTGCATAGCAAAAACAGATTCTCTGGATCAGACATGGGCTAGCATTTCGGCTGAGGGGGGGTAGAATTTTCAATTCCTGAGGGGGGCTGAGGGGGGGTAGGAGCGCCTGAGGGGGGGCTGAGGGGGTGGTAAGCCAAAAAGTCCGATTTTTGGCTAAAATCAAGGTTTTGTTGCTTATTTTTCATAAAAATGAGCTAAAATAAGCTATTCTGAACTCAATTACACCTAATCCAGGCATATTTTTATCATAATTTTCTATACAAAATTCTTCCAAAAAATTCCTGAGGGGGGGTAGCGGCCGGCTGAGGGGGGGTAGGTCAGAGCCTGAGGGGGGGGCCACACCCCCCCCCGCCCCCCCCCCTTTGCCCATGTCTGCTCTGGATTGAAAAATTGCATTTTTGCTCACAAATCGTGAAAACAAGCAGTATAACATGATTTGGCTAAGTGCCAGTTAGTGTACCGGGTACACTAACAGGATCTCATTTTTGTTGAGGAAAATGCTAAGTGCTGGTTAGTGTACCCGGGTACCCAATGCAGCACTCTCCGGTAGGTTACTCAAAGAAGCCAAATACAGAAAAATGGATGAGATTTGCGTTAATTGCCAAACACATTATGTATGCCTGTCGCAGTACAAAAAGTGTACTTTCAGTGCAGTCATTTATGACAAGACTTACTGCAAAATTTTCCGTTGCCAAGTGTGTTCATGACCAGAAGCAAGAGCACAACAAGTACAGACATCAACCATATGAATTTGTAAAATGGATAGCTATCTAAATTGATGTACCCCTCCCCCATATTGTGATTTCAATATGTGTTGTCTGTTTATGATGTACATATCTGTGTGTCTCAAATTACTTCTGTATTAACCTTTCAATAATAATAAATGTTAAAAAAAAAGATAGTAACAAAGTCGCAACTGTCGAATTATTAGAAAGATACTGCAGTTTATCAGGAAATTCTATTTGCGTTGTAAACTAATGTACATATCTTGAAATGTGACCAAGAAACGTAGAACTTGCGCCAAGTGAACAGTGCAGTATGTGCCAGGGATACAGTGCAATATGTGTGCAAAAAAATCACTGAACTCGGTGCAAAATTGGCAAAGATATGCTCTTTACAAGGCAATCTTATATTGGGCAAATTTTCGACCTGACAACTTTCAAGGCCCAAAAACTCAATTAGACGCCCATTTTTTTTCTCGATTTTTTTTGTGTTATCAAAAGCGAATAAATAGCGCTACATTTTTATGAAATAAAATAGCGGTAGTCGCACTTTTAGGGGGGTCAAATTTGGCTCAGAAGGGGTTCGAAAAAAAATTTTTCTTTCGAATTCGGCCATGTAGGGTATCGTTTGAAAGAGAACACTAATGTGATTGTAAATATGCAATCCGCAAGTTTCTACGTTCACCACTTCCAGAGTTATAAGCCGAGATCTGAAGTTGGGCCGAAAAATTGAGTCTGACAAAAACGACCGGGAAGGTGATAAAACATCTTTTTATGTTAAATTATACCAAAATTCAAAATTTTAGCTAAATCGGAGAGATGAAGTTGAGATTTGTCCGGGAAGGGTCGACCCTTAGAAAAACCGGCTCTTAATAATTCGTAATTCAGTCGTGTTTCTTATTTTCGGCGAATTTTTTCCTAACTCGGCCGGAAAGGTATGTACAGTACCACCCACACAGTCCTGGGTACGGTACTTCAGACAAGAACAAACAAATTAATTACTTACTGTTGTACTAAAAGTGGACACTATAAGAAATTCTACTGACTTGTAGTATAACTACGCAAAACCGGGTTCCCAAACCTAATCATCGATCACCCTGTTCAATTTTTTCAGTTCAATTTTTCAGGTCAACATGTCAACATAGAGTTTTTCTATTTTTACAGGTCCCAATTAGTATTGCGTATTGGGGCACAAAAACCCGAATACCTGGAAAACAACCCAATACACCCACAAATATCCAATGCCGAATACTGTTCGCACTCTACACTCATTGCTACTGTATACGTTACTGTTGTTTGGGTATGGGATTTTCAGGAATCAGTTCGGTATGATTAGGTATTTTTCGGTATACCTATGAATCGGTTCGGTATGGGTAGCTATTCGCAAAAATACCAGTATACCGGTATTTATTCGGTATTTGCTGAAGAAAATGTTTTACAAAGTCCAAATTGGGGTGGGCAAACTCCCCCAGACCCGTGGCCCATGCATGCTTTTGGAATGCATGTACTACAGGGAGTCTGTTCAATCTGACTTTAGGCCAACCCCTTCCCCCGATCGGAGGAAACCAACCTCAGATTTTGCTGGCAATTTTTTTCAGACAGTGACAGTGCAATGCAACTGACCTTTTAAAAGGTTTGTCCTGCATCGCAGTTCACTTAGGGTTATCTGAACTAAGCTGGAATTGCCATAACTGCGGTAATCAGTCAAGTTAGAAGACTGCACAGCAACGATCGGTGGCACTGGTAATTGTCTTCCAGTCACACTATTCGAGTCTAACAACTGAGGTTTCTTTGAGCAGAACTCTCCATCTACAAGTGAATATTGAACACATTTAGTGTCTCACCACTGAGCACTTCTCACCAAGATCCCACCACTTCCCAGTGATGTCTTCAACTTGAACCAATTGTTCGGTCTGGCCAACAAACCTACATTGTATGTACGTAAAGAAAAGGTGTGACGCAGCATTATTCATTTTAACAGGTTTAGTACCTTTCACAGAGGATCTCTTGTTCACATCTAAGATTGGCATTTTGTGGTAATTGCAGGCTGTGCAAAGCTTCATGGGTTAGAGTTCTAAAGCAAACATGTGCTCACAAGTACATGTTAATTTGCATAGTACATGCAATTGTACGTAAAACTGACACCCAGACAGTGAACCCTCGAGTCACTATCAAAAACCGATCAAGACCTACTTCACATAGACCGGAAAATTGGGCAAAAGCGCCCGAAAACTATCAATTTTGTCTGTCGTCTGTCATTGAAAGTTTCTAGCTACTGATTGAAGGCCAGTTCGGGAACTCAAAGTAATTTGCATAAACAGTGTTGGCCAAAAAAGACCGCCGGTAATTTTTAGAGTTTTTCAAAAAATTACAGGGTCCATAAAAAACCCCGCAGATTTATTAGTTGCTTTGGTTGCTACATACAACCTTGAGCGAGATAGATTTCTCTGAACAACTAATTTTTGATCATATAATTAAAATGGCAGCAAAGAAATCATGTGGTCCAGATGGTATTCCACAATTTTTTCTTCGAAATTTAGCAACCGTTATAAGTACGACCTTTAAAGCATATTTTTACAGTCTCTTTTGAATTAGGTGATATTCCAAAGCAATGGAAAATATCTAAATTTATCCCATTGCATAAAAAGGAGTCCATCTCCAAAGTTAAGAACTATCATCGTCCTACAAACAAGTTTGTTGTGTGTGGAAGCAGCAAAATAATGGAATCGATTATTAGAGAAAAAATAGTGAATTACTTACGAAATTAGAAATTAGAAGTTTATTTGCAAGTTTAGAAGTTTATTTAAGTGATATGGGCGGGCTAGGCCGTTTGCCCGACTATACACCCTGCCCAAACAGTACCTGTCAGAACCCTACAATACACAGGGTACGTATCTAAAGAAAAACAAACAAAACATAGCAAGTTATAAGCTACATGGAGGCTTTGGTCTTAGCTCTCCGAATACAGAGTGTACGGTAGTCAACAAATAAATAAACAAGGTTATCTCAGAGGTGCAATATGGTTTTTTGAGTAGGCGTTCTACTGTTACACAGCCTTTGATGTGTTTAAATGATTGGACAAAGGCTATAGATGGTAAACTTACAATAGACGTCTTATATTTGGACATAGCAAAAGCGTTTGATTCTGTCTCACACCAAAAGCTGATAAGAAAACTCGAGGCTGTGGGAATTGCAGGAAAATTAATAAATTGGTTATCAAATTATTTGTCTGATCGCAAACAATTTGTTTGTATAGATAAAAGGCATAATTTCTTAGAACGACCTGTGATTTCTGGTGTGTCGCAGGGCTCCCTTCTAGGGCCAGTTCTATGTTTACTTTATATACTAAACGATTTAGAACTAGTGCTGTCAGACTCCTGTTTAAAAGTATACGCTGATGATGCAAAATTGTATTTTGCTGTGCAAAAAGGTGTGCTGAATACAGCAAGATTACAGCAAGATTTAGGGAGAATTTATAACTGGTCATCTCAGATGCAACTTACGGTGGCTTTGCAAAAATGTTCTGTTTTACATCTGGTATATATGGTAATTTACTGACTGAGTACCAAATTGATGACACAGTTCTTCCATCTGTATCAAGTATAGTAGATTTGGGTGTTACCATATCACAGGATTTGAAATTCTCTTTACATTGTAAAACAGTTGCAGCAAAAGGCTTCCAAATGGTAAATTCAATTTTTAGTACCGTATAGTGCTGTTTATAGTACCCGGGTACTATATATGGCACTTAGGGTTTTGCGAAAATAAAATTAAATCCATTTAAAGTACCCGGGTACTATATATGGCACCTACAAAATCTGCTCTATAAGAAACTAACAATAGTATGTGAAGTTCTTTGCTCAAATTACCGATTTGATGTAAAAAATAGGTTATATACATAAATCATAACCAGCATTATCTACTGTTTTTCTTCATACAAAGAAGGTTTACCACAAAAAAACACTGTTTTTACGCACGTTTTCTATTTATAACAGCTCATTTCAGAACAAAAATCTGTCTCCGTTTATAGTACCCCGGGTACTATAAATGGCACTAAGTGCCGTTTATAGTACCCCGGGTACTATAAATAGGGGGGTACTATAAACAGCACTATACGGTACCTTTGTTTCTCGTGACCAAAACTTTCTAGTGCGTATGTACAAAACATACGTTAGACCTAAGTTAGAATATGCTACAGAAGTCTGGAATCCATACCTGTTAAAAGACATTGATTTGCTGGAGAGGGTACAGAGATATTTCACTCGTAGATTGCCGGGTTTGAAAGATCATTCATATACTGATAGGTTGGTACGTTCGGAGTTACAATCGTTAGAAGAACGACGGTTAGTACGCGATTTGATTATGGTGTACAAGATCATCCATGGTTTGGTGGACATACCAGTTGGCGCTCTTTTTGATTTTTGTTTTGTGGAGAAGGTTTCGATCGCGACCTACGATTGGTTTCCTTTCGTATGGTCGGTCAGGTAACGATGAGCAAGGCTGGGTGTGTAGCCGGACAACCGGCCCGGCCTGGCCTGTGCCTGGTCTTTGCTTGGTGTTGCTTTGGACCTTTCTTTCGTTCTTGAATAAATTTAAACTAAAACTTAAACCCCCGGCCTACCATATCAGTTGTTTAATTTCATCAGGGCAACATTTAGGCAAATTTGGCGAAGTATATGTGCACATTATATGTACGCTGTGCTGAAATAAAATTTCCGTTTTATTTGCACTAAATTTTTTCGACCATACTGTAAAATAAATACAATTGAACAACCGCATTTTTTGGTTCGCTGAAACTATTCCAAGCGTGGATTAGACGCTTTTCCGTCATACGCTAATGCTATCCATCCGCTAAAAATTCTCAGAATAGCTACCATTTGAGCTAGAGCAAATGAGCAGTACTTCTTAAATAAAACTAGTGCTTTTAAGAACGATTATTGCACAGTTTTTAGGTGATATTTTTATTGTTTTCAGTGGAATGACATGAAATTTAGCAGACTTTCTTCTGAAAAAAATAAAAAACCAAAAAGTTTCGGTTCAAGCACCCCTTATCACCGGAACTGGAATTCCGGTCGATCGGTACCTATCATGCAACATCAGCCCAAAAACTTTAGGTAGTAGGGGAATTTCGAGTAGATTTTGAAGGTTTGTTGAAATGATGAATAATTTTACTATTAGCAACAAAAAACCCAATGAATCTCGCACTTACTGAACAGCAGAGGGCGGGCCGGGCCGTCATGATGCGGCTGTCAATGCCAAATGTTTAAGACAAATCAACTGTTAACGAGACGGGTTTACGCTTAGACGAATGTAGACATCAAGGTTAATACATAGACGGGAATCAGTAAGAAATCACAGGTGATCACGCTGCACTGAGAGGGAAGGTGGCCTTGGGGTAAGCTGCGCCGGACTGGAAAACGTTCTGAGAGTTGGATTCATCCGGAGGCACTTCGACCGTTTCGATGACCAGTTTGTCTTCCTTGGCAGGTCCAGCAGTGCGTGAGATATTGAGCGGTGCCGACTGGCCGGGCTCGACGATGCCAAAGACGGGGGTGAAGCGGTAGAGAGTGTTGTCGGAGCACTTGCACTTGAATCCCAGTCGTGCCTCGGTCGGGTTGAGTACCTGATGGTCGGCCGAACCTCCCCCCGCACTGATCTGCACCGCCGCTGGCTCCAACTGAATCGGCGAGTCTCCCATCTTTCGCAACACAACACAAAACAAACTATGACTCTGTCACTGCTTCCCTCCTTAAATACACATAGACGGAATGTCAGTTGCCAGTACGGTACGAGTTTCTTGTTGTTGCGGTTTACGAAAAGAGGTACGAGATAAAAAGAAATAGGGATAGGTCGGTCGGAAGCAAGTGGAGTGCAGACCACAAGGGCAACGACTCCGATACGCTACTCATTATTACAACTGGTGCCACGACCGGTCCCAATGGAGCCCGGCCTGTCTGCAAGGAACTACAAAAGACTGTACTATGTACAGTATGTGCTGCTGCTATGTACTGTAGCATCATTTTCGACATTAGCGGAAAATGTTTTTAATTTGTGTCCATTCAACAACTACCGCAAAATCTAAATCGGTAGCGCCATAATTTCTAATCCTGCGTTCCTTCCGACAAGGTGAAATTAAACGTACTGATATCCAATGAGAGAGCGTTGATTGGCAAAAAAGTTGGTCGATCCGATCCAAGGAGTAATCGGCTCGAGAGCATTGTGGATTACCGTTGTTACTATCAGTTCGTGCCATGTCGGATCGGGCATGTGACACTCAACCATTGCTCGTTGCCCTCCAATGCTAATCTCATAGGTTCTATTTTCCACTCTGCCGTTGAGAAAATATTCGACACAGGAAGACAATTCGCTCTTACCTGAAAAGCCCATAATACGGTTGAGTGGCTAATCGAATGCTATACGTGTAGTATGAGCTAGAGTGAAAAAACTCCTTTTGGTTGCACTGTTGAAAAAGAACGTTTACGTTTGCGACGGCAAACATCTGTTAGTGTTAGGAGGGCATAAAAGAGGGTTTATCGGGGACCGAGGAAAAGGAGCGTGATTATCCTACTAGGAATAATAGGTGCATAGCCAGACAGAACTACATGTAAGTGGTGGCGCTAGATTATTGAGGCGTTCGTACCTAGCCGGATGAGGGCACAGGAGAAGACGATGACCAAGGGAGAGGAGAGTTGCATGAGGCTGACGTACAGTTGCAGATGGTGCAGTGAAGGCGGCCGATCGTGCCTATCAATGGGCCAGGGCGGCCACTCCTGTGAGTCAGTGCTTTGCATTGGCAAACAAGCAGCTATTGAAGGTTCGGCGCAACAACATGGAGTTTCCGTCGTCGCACTACTGTTGTATCAAGGGCCGATTTATGTAAACATTACTTCTGTAACAATTTCTACTATGATCCAATTCCGACACTGCACCAGACTATTATTACGTAGTGTCGATACCGGAGGTCCACTCCTGTGTTAATATAGTACTTTCAAATGAGCTCTATAAAACGATTGCATATTTGTATTCTACAGACGGACGCACTTTCTGTACACGGCCTATCCCACGATAGGAGGTCTTTCATTGCGTGCGCTTCCTTTCAAATCTGTGCAAAAACGTAGGGCAGCACCTGCCAATGAAGGAAAGATCGAGATCTGGTCGGTCAGCGAGATCAGCTCTACCCGTTTGGATAAATTCGACGTGTGCAAACGCCGCATTTTTGCCATTCTGACATTTAATTTTGGTCGAATCGCAAAGGCGCCAGAAGCGTTCGGTTGATACGCTTGCGGTGATTGAGGGTGTGAGCCATTTTTTGTTGACTCGGAGGGAAAATAGATGGGCTTTTACGGAGATGCAGCTTCATCACGTTCTGAAGCAGCTGTGCTGTGCTACAATGAGAAAAATGAGCTATTAGCTCTGCAAGGTTCATCTTAAAAATCGGCGCTAAATTGCCTAATAAATCAAACACAAACCGCGCCGGTGGTGGCCGATTCACCAGTTGGCTGAGTGTCGGTTCTTAGTACGGCGATCTCTTCTCTCAACTTAAGTTCTCGCAGGTATAATTGCTTTCCTCCCTCACCCTTTGTCCCAGACCAGTTATTCCCTAAACACATTTCATTAATTTCCAAATCCGAGTTCACCTTGGTCTGCTGACTGCGGTCCCTGAAAACGTGTCAGTTTAGCAAGGATAGAAATCGCTGCAAAATATCGCCATTCAGTTTGCTAACAATCTCAGCCCTGACGAATAAGTTTAGTCGGCAAGGCAAAACATGAAGATACTCCACAGTCAATAAGTGCTAGCGATCGGTTCCGGACTACTAAACTGTAACATATACAGTTACAGTACACGTAGGTGTGGTACGATGAACAAGATTCTTGCCTCAATTCAAACTCTGACTACAAACTGCTTTGTCTGAAACTTTGTTGGCTCAAACGTAGCTCTGATCAAAGCTAAAACTTAGCAGGACTATGATCTGAAAAATCATACGGTTAATGTAAATGGCTGTTTCCGACCGTTAAGGGAGCATTGCGGCTTTGTTAGGACAGTGCCGCCGTCTTACACAAAACACAACTCAATACCTTTGCAGATGGAGAACAGAACGGCAGTGGAAGCGACGTTCTACCACATGAGAGCGTACTGCATGCCGGTGGTGTATCTCTGCGGTCTGCTGGGCAACACGGCTTCTCTGCTGGTGTGCAATCGGCTGCGTCGCATGTCCTCCAGTTGGCATCTGATGGCGCTGGCCTTCTACGACAGTGTCTGTCTGCTCAGCTACGCTCTCATCTGGAGTGGCGACTTTGCAGGCGTACAGGTGTTCGGCACAGCGGGCGGCTGTCCGGCCATCCAGTACGCTCTCTACGTGGCCGGCACCCTGTCTGCGTGGTCAGTCACAGCTTTCACGGTCGAGCGTTTCGTGGTGGTCTACTACCCGCTGCACAGAGCTGCCATGTGTACGCCGCGCAAAACAAAACTCCTGCTGCTCTTGCTGCTGCCCTACCCGCTACTGGTCAACGTGCCGGTGCTGTTCATGTGGAAGGTGCAGCCCGACGGACTTTGCCAACTGGAAAAGACCTACGTCCAACTGAACTCAGTGCTGGGAGCCGTGGACACACTGACTGCCTGCGTGATTCCTGCCGTCACCATCTTCACTCTGAATGCATTGATCGCGCACAGAGTCGGTCAGCAGCAAGAGAGCAATCTGCGCAGACACACTGCCGGCGATCCCAGTGTCACACGGTCGCTGATGATCATCTCGACTGTGTTCGCCGTGCTCAACCTGCCCAGCTACGTGATCAGATGCAAGGTGCAAGTGATAATGGCCTTGGGAAGAGAGGACTTGTGGACGCCGGTGGACAACTTTGTCGAGCACCTGGCATACGTGCTGTACGAATGCAACTTTGCAATCGACTTTGTACTCTACAACCTGTCCAGCAAGAACTTCAGGAAGATTGCCAAGGAAATCTTCTTCAAAAAGTCGTTGAGAACCGACAGCGCCAATCGGTCTTCCCAACGACCTACTGCTCAACAGACTACTCTTACCACAACTATGTGATCAACCTACTTTGCTGTACGTGTATTATTACGTAGATGTTGCATACTTTAGCTATTTAGTTCATGCGGGCTAGTCTATGCCACATGTTACGTATGTTACACATAGTGGTGGAGGTCGATTCAGCAACGGCCATCAGTTGATTGGATAAAAAATTGTAACTCAGACAGCAAGCAGATCGTGTTTCTCACGCGTTAACATCAAAAATTCCGTTTGTGCATGCATATGTATGCGTATAGTAAGTTTTATTTATTTAACATAAACACAAAATACAAACCCAAGACAGACCAGACAGATAGGGGTGGAGATGGGCCGTTATACAGCCACTAAAACCCTACCTCGACAGAATCTACTAAAATCGGCGTCATAGAGAACGTTGCGGAAGGCGCGCGCGGACCGTAAATTAACGGTTTCTTTGGTAAGGAGTTCCAATTCCAAATATTTATTACTCGAACGGCAAAGGAATATTTTCTAATATCAAACCTGGACTGCGGTAAACACAATTTATACTGGTGGTGTGGTGGTGGCCATGGCCACGTGTGTTGAGATTGTTAAATTTGAAAAACAAATCAACAGGGAGGTCAATTTGTCCGTGAATTAAGAGTCAGTGTCTGAATCGATCGAGTCTTGGCCCTTTGCCCTATTCAGACCCAAAATTGAAAGTTCGGCGTAGAGGGCTGTAAGTTGGCACACTAATACTACTTGATGAGTTATTCAACTGCTGCTGAGGAATTCCCAATTCGACGCTCCACGCTCGAGATATAAGCCCGCGAATATCGGCTTGCTTTGCTTAACTATGGGACGAAAATTTCCAACTTGAATTTCTTTCTTACTGACAAGGGTTGGGACTTAAAATTGGGGCTTTTAGGTAACTTTTCGAACACATTAAGAATTTTTAGTCCAAAATTGTTTTCGATGCACGAGCATTACTGTAATCAGATGTAGGACAGCGCATTTATCAGCGCAACAGATAGCTGCATTCTCTTTACCCATCGCATCACCCTTTCAAGATCTCGCTGTAAGACAACATTTACTGCATTTCGAGGATGGACAAAGTAAATTTTGGCGTCATTAGCTTAAAGGACAAACTTTGACTCAGTAAGGACCGAACTGAGGTCATTTATGTAAATAAGGAACAATAGGGGCCAAATTTGCTACCTTGAGGAACACCAGTGGTTACAGGAATTGAGGAAGAAACTGCGTTATCTACCAATACATGCTGTAAGCGATTGACAAGTAAGCTTCAATCCAGTTCAGTAATTTTCCTCTTATACCAATATTGTACGTACAGCTTAGACATAAGTTTTGGATGAGAGACTGTGTCAAATGCTTTAGCAATATCGAGATAAATAACGTCGATTGTTAAAAAAAATTATCTAAATTTTGGGTCCACTCACTGTAGACATAACATTAGTTGGGTTACAGTAGAACGGTTTTTCATAAAACCGAACTGCTTAGAGGATATCTTATTGGTAGCAAGAAGGTAATCCATCATTTCATTTCGCCTTATACCGTTGGTCTTCAATTGAGCTCTATTTTAAGATATTTTAATATCACCCAGATCCGTCAGATGACTCTGCTTGCCCATTTCAACATGCATTTTGCGAGAAAGTCAACTTGGGTAGCTAAGGGAAGGTGGTCAAGCAACTTTTTTTCGCGGATCCGGCTGGTATCCAAATATGTCAAAATAGGTGTCAAACGAACACCAACGGTGCATGTTCGAACATCGGAGACCCCCTAGAACCTGAGCTACACCCCCTCAAATTTGGGTCCACCAGCCCCTTTTTGGCCAATTTTTTTAACTCTGACAGTCTCCACTCAAACGATCACCATTAGTAATGCAACCGGGATCAGAATACCGGGATTCGGGAAAACCGGGATTACCGGGAAATGAAAATACCGGAAAAAACCGGGAAATACCGGGATTACCGGGAATATCGGGAAATCGATCAAAGCGCATGCTGCATGATAAAACATAAATGTTTTCAACATCCGGTTTAGCTATCGATACCATTTCTAGTCGGTTTTCTCAAGGATTTTCTCTCATAACGGGCTAAACTACAGTACACTGTGAGATCAGACTTATGTTGAATGGGTTAGTGAGTTGATTTGGCAGGCACCAGGCAGCTCGATGTCAATTATTCTACACCAAAAGAGTTGTGTAAGAATAGCCAATCAATGAGTGGCTTTGCTCAATTGAAGGCCGTTATAAAGTTGGAACCTTAGAAGATAAAGTTTACGGCCTGATAAACCAATATAAAAATATTTGGAACAAAAAGAAAAGCTGCAAAACATGGCTGTCCGCTCAAATTGAGCAAGTAGCAGTCATTTGAAAACTTATTCAAACTTTCGCGTTCCGCTGATAGTGGCAAAAGAAAGTTGGGTATACAGTAGATGTCACTGAAATACATAGTATCTGCAAAAAAACTGTCAATACTGCTATAAAATATATTTCCCGGTATTCCCGGTATTTCCCGGTATTAGAGAATGTGCGAACCGGGATTGGAAACCGGGAGTGAAAATACCGGGAATTCCCGGTTCTTCGGGAAATACCGGGATCCTGGTTGCATCACTAGTCACGATTCTCTCATTTCTCTAGATACAGAATTGGTCTGCACATGGTTCGATAGCTCTAAGGGTGGCCTTTCTAGCGCTGTACTCCAGGCTTTCGCAACGTACATTGTACCCGGTTAGCGAGATATTCTCCAAAAACTGAAAATGGGGTAAAAGTCCTGTCTGAAGTGCAAAAATACCGTTTAAAACCCTGTTTTTGGTTTAAAGCATGCAAAAACCTTATTTTTTATTTAAAATGTGCAAAAAAGGTAATTTTGATTGTAGTTGGGGGAATGGGGGATTTGCCTCCAGCCGGATTCTGGGGGATTTTTTTGAAAATTTTTTTGAACGCTATTTTGGGTTACTGAAACCCTAAATAGGGTTCCGGAACCCTAATTTGGGTTACTGAAACTCTAACTAGGCTTCCGGAACCCTAATTTGGGTTACTGAAACCCTAAATAGGGTTCCGGAACCCTAATTTGGGTTACTGAAACCCTAATTTGGGTAACTAAAACCCTAAATAGGGTTCCGGAACCCTAATTTGGTTTTCTGGAGGCCCAAAATAGGGTTCCGGAACCTTAATTTAGGTTTCAAAATCTCTAAAGAAGGTTCCAGAAATGCATTTTAACTGTATTATGTCGAATAAAATGGGTTGTTTAGCACGTTTTAAAGCAAAATTACCTTTTTTGCACATTTTAAATAAAAAATAAGTTTTTTTTGCATGGTTTAAACCAAAAATAGGGCTTTAAACGGTATTTTTGCACTTCAGACAGGATTTTTACCCGATTTTCAGTTTTTGGAGAATATCTCGCTAACCGGCTACGTTGCGGAAGCCTGGAGTACAGCGCTAGAAAGGCCACCCTTAGAGCAATCGAACCATGTGCAGACCAATTCTGTATCTAATGAGAAATGAGAGAATGGTGATAGTTTGTGTGGAGGCTGTCATACAGGGTGTCTCAAAAAAATGATCACATTTCTTTTTACTGCCATTTCCACACATTTTGACCAAACAGGCTGAAATTTGGCCTATAGGTGCCAAAATTCGGGGAATTTTATGTGTTAAAGTTTGGTGCACCAGGCTTGACTAATTCTCGAGAAATTTCAAAAAAGGTGTAATTTGGTAATTTCAATAGCGAAAGCCGGTCACCGAAAAAACGTTGCATTACATTATCGCCTAAACTCTAACGATAGCGTTGGAGTTCGTGCGCCAACTTTTTACACACGAATTACCCTGAATTTCTGCGTTTACACTCCAAATTTCATCCAATTCCGACCAAAATTAGGAAAGATACAGGAAAAGGTAATGTTTCCATTTTTCGGTGACCGACTTTCACTATTGAAATTAACAAATTTCACTTTTTTTGAAATTTCTCGGGAATGAGTCAAGCCTAGTGCACCAAACTTTAACACATAAAATTCCCCGAATTTTGGCACATATGCTCCAAATTTCAGCCTATTTGGTCAAAATTTGCGGAAATGGCAGTAAAAAGAATCATTTTTTCGTTGACCGGCTTTCACTATTGAAATTAACAAATTTCACTTTTTTTTTAAATTTCTCGGGAATGAGTCAAGCCTAGTTCACCAAACTTTAACACATAAAATTCCCCGAATTTTGGCACCTACGATCCAAATTTCAGCCTATTTGGTCAAAATATGCGGAAATGGCAGTAAAAAGAAATGTGATCACTTTTTGAGACACCCTGTAGTTAAAAAAATTGGCCAAAAAGGGGCTAGTGACCCAACTTTGTGGGGGTGTAGCTCAGGTTCTAGGGGTCTCCGATGTTCGAACATGCACCGTTGGTGTTCGTTTGACATCTATTTTAAGAGTCAGTGTCTGAAAGTCTTGGCCCTTTGCCCTATTCAGACCCAAAATTGAAAGTTGAACTTGAACTTTGAACTTTATTTTTGTCGCCCAAGCACGAACATGTTAGTAACGAAATCACGCAGAAAGAGTGTTAGTGGGCAACAGGATGCACAATGTACAGTAGTTTGGCGTAGAGGGCTGTAAGTTGGCACACTAATACTACTTGATGAGTTATTCAACTACTGCAGAGGAATTCCCAATTCGACGCTCCACGTTCGAGATATTAGCCCACGAAAATCGGCTTGCTTAACTATGGGACGAAAATTTACAACTTGAATTTCTTTCTTACTGACAAGGCTTGGGGCTTAAAAATTGGGGCTTTTAGGTAACTTTTCCAGTAGATTAAGAATATTTAGTCCAAAATTGTTTTCGATGAAAATAATTTTTTCGCCCTCCTTTGGAGCCCACTAGCTCGACTGGAACCCCCCTAGACATATTTTTTTATTTCAGAGTTTCGTAGCGCTATTCAAGAACTACATTTTGGTATAAAATATTCAAGATTTGAGCGGTAGATTTTTGAGAAAATTCACTTTGAATGTACAAAACCTGGAAAAATCGCCAACTTTCAGTGTGCTCGAAAATGTCTGACTGACTGAAAAACTGACTTTCTCGCAAAATGCATGTTAACCCTTTGTAACCCACCTACTCCTATAGGAGCTTTTCCTTCGGGTATCTGGAACATTTTCCCGACAACCAGCACATTTTCTCGCGCGCGAGAAGTTGGCCATCTTTTTTAGCCTCAACGGCGAGAAAATTTTAGCGCCACGTGCCACAAATTGTCGGACGATCGATAAAGGGGCGGAGCTATTGATTTCCGACGGCATCGCGCGCGCGCCTGTTCTTCAGTCTTACGGGGTGCGTTCTCTAAGGAACACGAGCGCAAATAATCAAATGTTGAAGGTACTGATGCATACAGGGCACTCGCCGGTCTTCTTCTGAGATTTACTGAAGCAATAATTCCAAACTATTGAAGGCGCATGCGTGATTAATTGCTTTCTGGAGCCTTTTAGAGTCAATCAAATTGAAAATCAAACGGTGGAGGAAGGTGACTGTGCTATTCGGAAAGTGTGAGAAGTCAAGCAGCTAAAAATCTGCTGTCCTGTACGACGTCCAGGCTAAAAATGTCCTGTCCTGTATCCTTGTGACGACGTATGGTTGTAGATACGTATTTTACAGACGAGCCCTGCGTTGGTTCGTTCCATGTGCTGGAATGCAGGTCCCGTAAATGGCTTGATGAGGCTAATAGAATACCTCCTTGAGCGAAACGACTATTGGGGGTGTTTGGGGGGGGTTTAACCCCCAAGCCCAATTTTCGGCAAAAAAACCCCGAGCTGGATTTGGGGGGTTTCTGAAACCCTATTTTGGGTTAAAAACTGCTAAAATTCAGGGTTTCAAGACTTATAAACCGTAATTTAGGATTTCAAAAGCCCTAAATAGGGTTCTGGAACCCAAATTTGTGTTTCTGAAACTCAAAATAGGGTTCCGTAACCCTAATTTCGGTTTCTGAAACCGTAAATAGGGTTACCGAACCCTAATTTGGGTCTCTGAAACTCTAATTAGGGTTTCTGAAGCGCTAAATAGGGTTCCCGAACCCTATTTTTGGTTTCAGAGAGCCTAAACAGGGTTTCTTGAGCCCCAAAATAGGGTTCCGGAACCCTAATTTGGGACTCTGAAACTCTAACTGGGGTTTCTGAAGCCCTAAATAGGGTTTCAGAGCCCTAATTAGGGTTTCAAAATTTCTAAATAGGGTTCCAGAAATGCATTTTAGCTTTATTATGTCGAATAAAATACAGCTTTTTTGCGCGTTTTAAAGCAAAAACAGTTTTTTTGCACGTTTTTAATAAAAATAGGATTTTCTGCACGTTTTAAAACAATGAATAGGGTTTTAAAGGGCATTTTTGCACTTCTGACAGGATTTTTACCCTCAAAACCCTGTCTTGAGATCAAAAAAATGTCGCTGAAACCCACTTTTGGACACCAAAAAAGGTCGCTGAGCTGAAACCCCCTTTGGAAATAGTGCTGAAGCCATATTTAGGATCTGGAAACCTCCACCCCAGCCGAAAACCCAGCTACATGTATGGGTCAGGTGACTGCTGCCCAGTCCCGCTGACGTTTGAGAATGGCCATTTTTGTGCCCTTTTCGGGCTGCTGCCTGGAATGGAAGCTGCCGCTTGAAGGTATTTTGAGAGAGAATTTCTGAACGGCTTAGCTTGTTTTTTTTAC
>JASANB010004589.1:0-56930 GCA_030248155.1 Sabatieria punctata | reverse complement strand
ACTCGCTGACTATTGCCCAGAAACTAAAAACTGTTTATCAACAAGAAGCCGGCGGAGAAGGAAGCGCCGCGTCGGTGGCTCAGTGGGTAGCAAGCATGCCTCTGAGTCACAGCGGCCGCTGCAACCCTAGTGGTTGTAGTGGTTCATCCTCTCGGCGTGGCAAGTTTCTTGCTGCAAAGAGGTGGTCGTTGGCACAACGCTCCACCCAGGCCACCGAAAGCTGGTTACAGCGAGGTGTTAGAAGTCTTTCTAGAGGGCTCTGTTAGGTCGATGTTGAGGGCATTTAGAAGGGAGACTCGCTGACCAATTTTTGGTCTTTTGGCAGCTGGCAGAACAGTTGTGCTTGGAACTTTCCTTTTGGAAGCCATAGTACAAAGGATTGGTAGAAAGAGAGCAACAGTGGGTGAGCGAGACAAAGCGAGACTGACTGAGGCGCCGCTTATATAGCACTGCGCAGCAACATGACCGGACGTGTTTATGACTCATTATGATGAAATGTTGTGCAATCGCCTAGGTGACGTCACAATGATTGCGAAATTTCCCGCTACTGCACCAGACCTGACCAGCGGTTGCGAAACTACCAGACCAGATGTGATTATAGCGAGCTAGCCCGCGCAAATAACCGGTTCTATAAAGTGTAATAATGACTCATCCGAAGCGCCTGCTTAGGGCGCGATAGCGATAGCCGTCGCCGATTACCGCGAAGCGGGTATTTAACAATAAGTCATGACGTCATGCGCCTCAGAGTGAGTTGCTATATACTACTGTGGCAGCTCCTCTCTTTCGCCATTGTGATTACCTTGGCATATTTCATGATGACACTGTAAGAGGCTGAACAAATTCTAGCATATTGATCACATCACTGCAGTGATGGCTGCTCCTCTCTTTCGCCATTGTGATTTCCTTGGCATATTTCATGATGACACTGTAAGAGGTTGAACAAATTCTAGCATTTTGATCAAATCACTGCAGTGGTGGCAGCTCCTCTCTTTCGCCATTGTGATTACCTTGGCATATTTCATGATGACACTGTAAGAGGTTGAACAAATTCTAGCATTTTGATCAAGTCACTGCAGTGGTGGCAGCTCCTCTCTTTCGCCATTGTGATTTCCTTGGCATATTTCATGATGACACTGTAAGAAGTTGAACAAATTCTAGCATATTGATCACATCACTGCAGTGGTGGCAGCTCCTCTCTTTCGCCATTGTGATTACCTTGGCATATTTCATGATGACACTGTAAGAAGTTGAACAAATTCTAGCATTTTGATCAAATCACTGCAGTGGTGGCAGCTCCTCTCTTTCGCCATTGTGATTACCTTGGCATATTTTATGATGACACTGTAAGAAGTTGAACAAATTCTAGCATATTGATCACATCACTGCAGTGGTGGCAGCTCCTCTCTTTCGCCATTGTGATTACCTTGGCATATTTCATGATGACACTGTAAGAAGTTGAACAAATTCTAGCATTTTGATCAAATCACTGCAGTGGTGGCAGCTCCTCTCTTTCGCCATTGTGATTACCTTGGCATATTTTATGATGACACTGTAAGAGGTTGAACAAATTCTAGAATTTTGATCACATCAGTGCAGTGGTGGCAGCTCCTCTCTTTCGCCATTGTGATTACCTTGGCATATTTCATGATGACACTGTAAGAGGTTGAACAAATTCTAGCATTTTGATCAAATCACTGCAGTGGTGGCAGTCCTCTCTTTCGCCATTGTGATTTCCTTGGCATATTTCATGATGACACTGTAAGAGGTTGAACAAATTCTAGCATTTTGATCACATCACTGCAGTGGCGGCAGCTCCTCTCTTTCACCCTTGTGATTTGCTTGGCATATTTCATGATGACACTGTAAGAGGTTGAACAAATTCTAGCATTTTGATCACATCACTGCAGTGGCGGCAGCTCCTCTCTTTCACCCTTGTGATTTGCTTGGCATATTTCATGATGACACTGTAAGAGGTTGAACAAATTCTAGCATTTTGATCAAATCACTGCAGTGGTGGCAGCTCCTCTCTTTCGCCATTGTGATTACCTTGGCATATTTCATGATGACACTGTAAGAGGTTGAACAAATTCTAGAATTTTGATCACATCACTGCAGTGGTGGCAGCTCCTCTCTTTCGCCATTGTGATTACCTTGGCATATTTCATGATGACACTGTAAGAGGTTGAACAAATTCTAGCATTTTGATCAAGTCACTGCAGTGGTGGCAGCTCCTCTCTTTCGCCATTGTGATTACCTTGGCATATTTCATGATGACACTGTAAGAGGTTGAACAAATTCTAGCATTTTGATCACATCACTGCAGCTCCTCTCTTTCGCCATTGTGATTACCTTGGCATATTTCATGATGACACTGTAAGAGGTTGAACAAATTCTAGAATTTTGATCACATCACTGCAGTGGTGGCAGCTCCTCTCTTTCGCCATTGTGATTACCTTGGCATATTTCATCATGACACTGTAAGAGGTTGAACAAATTCTAGCATTTTGATCAAATCACTGCAGTGGTGGCAGTCCTCTCTTTCGCCATTGTGATTTCCTTGGCATATTTCATGATGACACTGTAAGAGGTTGAACAAATTCTGGCATTTTGATCAAATCACTGCAGTGATGGCAGCTCCTCTCTTTCGCCATTGTGGTTTCCTTGGCATATTTCATGATGACACTGTAAGAGGTTGAACAAATTCTAGCATTTTGATCACATCACTGCAGTGGTGGCAGCTCCTCTCTTTCGCCATTGTGATTACCTTGGCGTATTTCATGATGACACTGTAAGAGGTTGAACAAATTCTAGCATTTTGATCACATCACTGCAGCTCCTCTCTTTCGCCATTGTGATTTCCTTGGCATATTTCATGATGACACTGTAAGAGGTTGAACAAATTCTAGCATTTTGCTCTAATCACTGCAATGGTGGCAGCTCCTCTCTTTCAATATTGTGATTACCTTGGCATATTTCATGATGACACTGTAAGAGGTTGAACAAATTCTAGCATTTTGATCACATCACTGCAGTGGTGGCAGCTCCTCTCTTTCGCCATTGTGATTACCTTGGCATATTTTATGATGACACTGTAAGAGGTTGAACAGATTCTAGCATTTTGATCAAATCACTGCAGTGGTGGCAGCTCCTCTCTTTCGCCATTGTGATTTCCTTGGCATATTTCATGATGACACTGTAAGAGGTTTGAACAAATTCTAGCATTTTGCTCAAATCACTGCAGTGGTGGCAGCTCCTCTCTTTCGCCATTGTGATTACCTTGGCATATTTCATGATGACACTGCAAGAGGTTGAACAAATTGTAGCATTTTGATCACATCACTGCACTGGCAGCAGCTCCTCTCTTTCGCCATTGTCATTGTCTTAACATGTTTCATGATGGCACACTTCTTCCTCTGGGTACTCACTGAGATAGTCGGGTCATTCGTGGTACAGTGACATCTCGTACTTGCCAGGGTGTAGCCACCGGGTGGTAGGAGCTGATTTCGGCATGGGCCGCAGCATGAGCATGAGTGGGGTCCTGCCAGTGGTTAAGACTTTCAGCTTCCAAAGCTTGCTCTACCCTGGTATCCACCGGAGCAGTCTGCGGTCTCGGCGTTGGGTCACCCCTTCGGTCAGTCTGGTCTTCCCACCATCGGCAGAGACGATCCTGGTGCAGGTCGACGTTACTTAGCAGAAAATCGCCTCGCACCAGCAAGGGTTGGTGAAACTGAGTCAGCAACCATTCCCGGGGCGTTGGCAGTTGTTCTGGTTCGTTCAGTCTGAGCCATTGTCAGAGATTGGTGGTCTTGTTCCAATCTGGCATAGCCTGTACCGGTGGTATGTGCATCCATATTTGGCCGAATATGTCGCACTCCCACCAATCGTTGTCTGTTCTCATACCTGCGGTCATTCTGGTGAAAGTGACGCATGACTGGTGCCGCAACCTTGTTGCCCTCCTGACGCACGAATTCATACTGACCCCAGCATGTCTCAGGCGCTTCCTCACCATCCCACACAGAGGCCATGTCCAGTTGGTGTGTTGTTTCGTAGCTGTAGTGATGAGCTGGTCCTCCGCGAACACCAGAGACCAGTACACTCTCCCGAGTGGGGTCTGCATCTGGTGGTTGTGTAGACTCGTAGCCATGGTGGTGAGCTGGTTGTCCATGAGCACCAGAGACCAGTGCACTCTCCTGAGTGGGGTCCATAGCTGGTGGTTGCGCCGTCTCATAGCCGTGTTGATGATGAGTAGAATGTCCATGTGCACCGGTGACCTGTCCACTCTCCTGAGTGGGGGTCACTCCCAGTGGCCGCTGAGGTCCATAGCCGTTCTCGCTGCTCCTCCTGATGATGAGGTGTCGCGGGTGGCGTCTCCTCTTTACCTGCGGCTGAGTGTATGTAGAAGTCAGTGCCGATCCGTTGCTGGTCGTTTGGGGAATGTCATCTGCTCCTGCAGACCCCAAAGAAGTGCTGTTTGGCTCTCCAGTGAAGGCTGCCGCTCCATTCGGCATACCCATAGTCGTGTCGTAGTGAGTACGGCGGCAAGCTGTCGAGTCGGTAGCAAGTTGCCCATTGTCGCTCCTTCGTGCTCCTGCTGGGAACCCAGTTGACTAGCAGCTGTGGTCGCCAAGTTGTCCCTTCTGGTCTGCGCCAGTAGTCCCCTACCGGCGCCTCGACTGGCTCGTCCTCCTCTGGCATGAAGGGCTCCTCTTCCGCGAATCCTCGCCCGAGCAGGTCCGAGCAGGTCCGTGAAACAGCGTCCTTCCTCTCTCGCACTCCATCTTCAAATAGTAAATTAGCAATCCTTCCTAATCTTGGTCTGGAACCTCCAATTCTGTCCTAACCCCTATCGTTGGTGGTTCCTGGGTTAGACAGAATATTTCCGAGGTCGGATGGTGGATGCTGCGAGGATGTAGAAGAGGTGGTTTTTGGTAGAAAAAGATGAATTTGTAATTTGGTTGAAAGTTGAAATAAAACGTGTTGCTGAGAAGGTGATGGTGAGAAAAGAAAATGGTGTAGGTCGACGCCCTCTCTGTTGAACGTGTCAGCTGGTAAAGAGCCGAAAAGGGTAGGCAAAAAGTAACAATTTCGCACTAAGTGGCTACCGAAGAAAATGCGACTAGTTACCACTCCACAGGCGGTCGGCAGGATGAGGCACTCACTGCAGGAGCTTTCTCCTATCCTCGGTTATCACTTGGCTTCGGCTAGGCGGGCTTCAACTGTCCTTCAAAGACCTCTTCTTCAGACAAATTTTTATTCTGCCACTTACTAGCTAGACAAACCAAAGAAACTGATCAGTTATCTTACGTTGGAGAAAGTTAGTACAGAGAGCGCCATCTTGATCATGAATCAACCTATCACCGAGCTTCGAGCTCTCCGAGACTCCCCCCAACCAATCACCTGCGCGCATCCTCCTCGTCTCTCCGCTCTGATTGGACAATCCGGGAAGTAGAGATGTGCACGGGCACCTTTTTCCCGGCCCGGTCCGGCCCGGCGGACCGATTAGGTGAGGCATGCCCGGCCTGCCATGCCCGACGGGCATCAAAATCGGGCCCGGCCCGGCCCGCCGAAAACCCGGCCCGGCCCTGTCCGGCCCGTTAATTTTGCTTTGTCTTATAAACTTTTTGAAAATTTGGCATGAATTTTCAGATTAAAAGCTAAATTTCATGTTCAGCTTTACCGTTGTCAAGTAAATTAGTTCAGTAATTTACTTGCTTTTTAATTTACTTGCACCTCCACAAAATAATTTACTTACTTTTTAATTTACTTGCACTGATTTGCCAACAATTTAATTTGATTTTAATTTACTTTCAACTTCTAATTAAATTCTAATTTACTTTTCTATGCAAAAATTGTAGAAAATACCCCAAAATCACCAAATATCTGAGTATGGATTTCCAGTAAACTGACGGTACTATGAATCTAACTCCATCCTTTTGTCAACCTTTTCAAATGGTGTCATGTTTTTGGTAAAATCAGTTGTTCAGAAATGCATTTCATTTACGTTTTTCTATGTGACACATGTGAAAACCTTTAGATAACACTGTAACTTATGGACAGACCGGAATTTGATGAAACAAAGAGATTTTCATGCATCAGTGGTTGCACAAAAACTGTAGCTTCACATGCTATATGTAGCATAATAAAGATTTCAAATTTTAATTCTAATTAAGATTTTTGAGAAACATGTTTGACAGTTGTGATATCACCATTTTCGGCTTATCAAGCAAGCATCTACAGTAACCTCTATAGTCGTATTAGTAGTTTAGTTAACACAGGTCAAGGACACAGTCCCCAGAAATATCAAAAAATTTCAGAGCAAAATTATGAGTTGAATGATCTGCTGCATTGTAGCTGGGTTTCCAACAGTGAGGCTTAAAATTAAGTTGGTCGGCAGGTGGGGTATAGTGTTTCCGATCAAATTAAAATTAAATAACAAAATTAAATTGTTTTGACCAAAATCACCAAGTAAATAGCAATTTAATAACAAATTAAATTTCTCGCAATGAGTGCCAAACAAATTAAAATTAGATTAAATTTCGTAAAATTGGCCTAGAAATTTGATATAAATTTGATACGAATTTGATATAAATTTGCTTGGTTTGGCAGCTTCACTAACCAAAGTCTGGCTACAAAACAACAGGTTCAGTCCAAAGATGATCTTTGTTCATGCTTATAGCAAAGATATTAACTCATTAAATGCCAATTTGTACACCATTTGTCACCATCTGAAGAAAGGTCAACTCATTCTGGGCTGACACGACCCAGATTTTGAGCTGTTTCCTCAGGAATTTAGTATTGATTTTAGCAAATTTATATTTAATTCATATCAAATAACAAATTTGTATCAAATTAAATTTCAGAATTTGGGTTCCAAGCAAATTAATAGCAAGTTATTTTCATTTGAAGGCTGAGCAAGCAATTTAATAGTTATTTAATTTCAAAATAAATTTACTCGGAAACACTAGTGGGGTAAAGGCTTGTGTACAAACGGCACCAAGGCTGAAATTACTGTTAAAATAATTCTCCATACGGTAGAACGGCGCGTATTTTGAATTCATTTGGGGCAATGCTAAGGTAATCAAGGTGTTCTTTTTTGTATTCTGCTGTTCTTTATACATGCCCGGCGGGCATCAAAATCGGGCCCGGCCCGGCCCGGGGGGGGCCTGAAAATGGTGCCCGGCCCGGCCCGGCCCGTCCAAAATCGTTGACGGGCATGCCCGGCCCGTGCACATCTCTACCGGGAAGCCATGTCGATTTGCCTGCCAGCTGCTAGCGGTTGGGTCCCAACTAGTGTTTCCGAGTAAATTTATTTTTAAATTAAATAACTATTAAATTGCTTGCTCAGCCTTCAGAAGAAAATAACTTGCTATTAATTTGCTTGGTACCCAAATTCTGAAATTTAATTTGATACAAATTTGTTATTTGATATGAATTAAATATAAATTTGCTAAAATCAATACTAAATTCCTGAGGAAACAGCTCAAAACCTGGGTCGTGTCAGTCCAAAATGAGTTGACCTTTGTTTAGATGGCGACATTATTAGGATTAGGAGATTGAGTCTACAAATTAGCATTTAATGAGTTGATATCTTTGCTATCCCTCTCGCGCAGGGCCGTCAAATGTCCGATGAGCCAATTCGAATTTTTGGCCGGGAAAATGCGTGATGAACCCGTGCGAAGCTGAAAAAATTTGTCCGATGAAAACGCTGCGTGATGGAAAGAGTCATCACGCAGGTGCGTGATGAGGTTTTTCATCACGCATTTTTTTACTGGCCGCCACTTTAAATACCAGCTAATGCGCAACGCTGTAGCATACAGCCGACACAAAGTGCGTGATGAAAATGAGTTATGGCTGCGCTGGCCGCATAACGCAAATGCGAAGCTGATCGAGGTGTAAATTTTGCGAAGCTGATCAGCTTTGCGTGATGAACCCGTGCGAAGCTGATCGGCAAATGCGTGATGAAAAATTGTCGCGTGCACCAATTGGTGCACGGTCTGCCCGTAAGAGCTATAGGCATGGAACAAGGTCATCTTTGAACTGAACTTGTTGTTTTGTAGCCAGACTTTGGTTAGTGAAGCTGCCAAACCAAGCAAATTTATATCAAATTCATATCAAATTTATATCAAATTTCTAGGCCAATTTTACGAAATTTAATATAATTTTAATTTGTTTGACAGTTATCGCGAGAAATTTAATTTGTTATTAAATTGCTATTTACTTGGTGATTTTGGCCAAAACAATTTAATTTTGTTATTTAATTTTAATTTGATCGGAAACACTAGTCCCAACGCGAACACTCTGATTCCCCGGCATGGCTGCTGCGCGCGAATACGGTAGAATATGAATAGGGGTTCTGCACACTCGCACTAATTCCCGAGAAAATAAGCTCCAAATTTCTGGTCCAATGCTTGAAGGACACTTATTTTCCTGTTGCCAGCCTTTAGGTAGCGACCGGCACGCAAAAATTCAAAATGCTCCTAGGCGAACTTTGGCTTCAGAATTGAAAACAGCACAGTTTATGCATTCTAACAAAACAAACCGGACCGGAATTGGCCGGATAATAAGCGAGTTATGACCGTTTAACTGCGTCAGCCCGCGTGACACCTTTTCTTCATAGAAAAGTTGACCGCAGCGTGCATAACGATATGACCGATGTACTTTATCAGACTGTCACTCGTGAACCCCTGCGCCGATTTTGATGGGACCGGTCCGGTGTCATTCTAATCGCAATGCGATTTTCTTTCACATTTTTTATATACTAAGACTGTAGGACTGCGTCTACATACCATCTTTATATACCGAACAAACACCTTGGTAGCTCGAAAAACTAGAAGTGAATAGTAGAGTGTGTGAACTGGTATTCCTGTATTTTCCAGGTACATTTGTACATGTAACAGCAGGGCTGGGGTTCTGCTCCCCTCCGACCGACTTGGGCCAACCCCCCGATAGAGGAGCACCCCCCCCACCAAAACGATCTTTTCCACTCTCCCTCTCCGATGTTTCTGGCACAATTTTTTTACAGTTTCAAACACTAAAATTGCCTGTAAAACAGCGCTTTTGAGCTATAAGTGGTATCCGAGACTTAATCAGCGTTTTTATACGATTTGTAGCGTTATTTTTGAGCGTTTTTAGCACTCCACACTCCGAATTTGGGCTCAGACACCCCAACCCTTCCGCCTTCCCTACAAACAAGGATGAGCTGCTACAATACATTATAACACATGATAAACACCACAAATAAGGTAGTAACTACGTACTATAAAACCATTTTTGAAAAAACGCAGCTCTGAACAGAGTTTGTGATCTTTTGTGAGGCATTCTTGCGAACAAACAAGGGCAGGTGGGCAGATAGAACCAGACAGAAACCAACTGATGCAGGCATTACGTTAATGTTACAGCTACCGAACTACATTAAGAGCCAAATAATTCCTGAGGGGGATAGCGGCCGGCTGAGGGGGGGGGGTTGGTCAGAGCCTGAGAGGGGCAACCCCCTCAGCCCCCTTTTGCCCATGTCTGGTCTGTAGGTATGTAGATCCCTGCCAATTTGCAGCTGGTTCTTAGCCCAACTTCTCAATCCGGTTCGTGCCTTTATACCTGAGATGCCAAGGACCAGCGTAAGGGTACCATATACAGTCAGGCACTTCGGGCCTGTGGCGGTGTGGTACCATATATGGTACCCCCACCTTCGCGTTCGTACCGGTGCCATATATGGTACCAATCTGTTCAGATTTCGAACCATATAGGGTACCGGCACCCATAAACAGCGTTAAGTGCCTGACTGATATATGGTGTTGTTACCAGGCTACTGGCAACAGTAATATGGTACAGTACCCTTACCCATGGGTACCACTACCATGTATGGTACGAAATCTGAAGGGAGTGGTACCTACCACTAGCGATCGACCGGAACCAAAATTTTCACCGGAACCACCCAGTTCCGGCCGGAACCGGAACTTTTTCAATATTTGGTCCAAAATTTATAGAAACGTGCTACCACCAAAGTGGACAAACGTAGGGGTACCGTATGGTGCCACCAGCCTGGGTACCGGCACCATATAAAGTATCAGTGCCATAAATGGCGTTAAGTGGCTGACTAGACTGATTTTATTAAGCGCATTATGACTTTTGCCTGATTTTCTCTTACAAGGCCGTGCCGCGGTAGAAGCATGTTTGTCCAAACAATCAAATCATTCATAGAGAAAACCACGAACATACAGTAATCATTTGACTATAGGTTTATACAAACAAGCGCAAAAGCCAATCAGTCAGTGAGAAATCCCAGTTTCTTCCTGACAATCGGGTCATCCAGACTGGCCAACTCTTCCTCACAGGCTTTCATCTCAGTGTCAGGAATGTAGCGCACATCCTGGTCTTCAAACGCGTCCTCTTTCACTGTCAGTTCGACTGACTCAGGCAGATGAGTCTGCAGAAAGTCAGCCAACGCCGCTGCCAGATTAGGGGGCACCTCGGAAAGTTGCACTGTGCGCTCGTAGCGAACCGTTTCGTACTCTAGTTCAGGAGTGGAGGAAAACGGCTTGTAGATGCAGACTCGAGTAGAGACGGCTGGTGTGGCGTAGCTGAAACTACACACTTTTATCACTAGCGAACCACCGGCAAACGATTACTGGGTCCGATCGGAATCGGAACTCAAACGCAGTTCCGAATCGGAATTTTTCGGAACTTTTTCACGATCGGCTTACAATTTTGGAATAACCTGTTATTCGCTAACAAACAGTGTTGCCGCTGCATAAAGTTTATACAGTCATGGCCCGTTAACATACATGTAACAGGGTGTCTGGGGGTCTGCCCCCCCACCCGACTTAGGCCAGACCCCGCCCCCCGGGACGTTTTGGCCGACACCCCCTCCGATTTTTCTGGCAAGTAAATTTTTGAGCAAATCTGCAATTTCTTACAATTTCAGAAAAAAAATTGCCAAAATCGTCTGCAAAACAGCACTTTTTAGCTGCATTTCAGGCCAAATTAGCGATTTTTTGCCAAAAAATTGCGATTTTTGAGCGTTTTTTAGTGCCCAACCCCCTCCCAAAATTTTGGCTCAGACACCCCCCGCCCGGCGCCCGCCCCCCCCAACGCCGCTCCCCCTTTGGCGGATGACCTGTTACATGTATGCTCGTTAATCTGGACAAGTTGGGATCAGCGGATTTTGTTCGGATTAACGAAACAAAATTTAACAACGTTGTTTTTTTAGCTTAAAAGCAGAACCGCAATGTTCTCTTTACTGTTAGAATATAAACGCATGCATGGGCCGGAAAAATCCGGAGGGAGGGGGATGGGGGAGGGGGGAATGGCCGGCCTAGGGGGGAGGCATGGCCGACCGAGGGGGAGGGGTATACCCCCTGGCCCATGTATGTATAAACGCAACGGTTTTATCGATTTTTTGCACCACATGAAACGGCTCTAAACAAGTGTAACTCTCTATTTCGGCGACATAAAGTCTGTGATTGAGGTCTGTTTTTTGTTTAGCTAGCGAAATTGATTGAAATTTTGAGGCGCCAACTTGCGTCCGGATTAGTGTTGTTTGGTATTGGATTTTCAGAATGTGTATGTTTATTTAAGGCAAAATAGGCGTTTTTGGACTTTTTTCGGGTACCTCCCCGAGGTCTCCAGACCCCCCTCCGGATTTTTCCGGCCCATGAATGCTTCAAGCGTAGCAGTCTGCTCTTGAATAACGGCTCGGCTACTGGTGGCACGCTGAGCTTTGTGTGAAACTTAGCTCACTCAGTTTCCACTCGGAATTAGAGGCAAAAGCATTAAATAAAAAAAACATTAAATGAACTGAAAAACAGAACGAAATAGCAGCGTGCTCAACTTGCTGACTTTACTGTAGACAGTTACAGTATCAAACGCGGTGGTCTATTTTTGCTCGGCGACCAACCAATCGATCGGGCAGGGCGCAATCTTTCAAATCAGATCAATAGTTAAAAGATACGGCTACTTAAACTAAAATATGGCTGGATTAGGTGTAAATGAGCTGTCTTCGAACCGGTTAATCAGACTGCAGAACAGCACTGCAACTTTGCGTTTGTAGAGCGACAATTGAGCCAACTGGCCGCAAACAAGGCTTCAGGCCCAGACAACATCCCAGCAGTCTTACTTCGAAACTGCTGCACTGTTCTGGCGCCGTCCCTCTGTGCCCTTTTCAATCGCTCAATCACGGCCGGCTTTGTTCCCACAGAGTGGCGTTTCGCTCACTTCGTGCCTGTTCCTAAGAAGCCCTCTCCCACTACTGTTTCTGACTACCGGCCTATTGCCAAGCTGTCGATTGTTTCGAAAGTCTGTGAGAAACACATTAATGCCTGTCTGTGGCGTTACTTTCAACCTGTGCTGTCCTCGATTCAGTATGGCTTTCGATCCGGTCGCTCAACAGTGGACTGTCTAGCTAACGTTGTCCACACCTGCTCTTCCATGCTTGACTCTCAGAAGAAGGCTGTGGGAGTCTTTTTCGACCTAAAGGCAGCCTTTGACTCTGTCGACCATTCTCTGCTGCTTCAGAAGCTGCATGACCGGTACTCGCTGCCACCCACCCTTCTGAAGTGGCTGGCATCCTACCTTTCTGGGTGCACCTACGCAGTCAATGTAGACCAGTCTCTGTCCTCGATTCGATATGCCACTTCCGGAGTGCCGCAGGGCTCTGTGATCGGTCCGAGCCTGTTTATTGCCTTTGTCGACGGATTGGCCAACCTGAAACTGTCTGCTAAGTCTCAGTGTTTCCTGTACGCTGATGATTTGTTGCTCCTAAAGCCTGTTCAGTCTGCTCTTGATGAGGCTGCGTTGCAAGAGGACATTGACGCTATAGTGAGCTTTTTCAGTCTTCTCTCTCTTCAGATTAATGTCACCAAAACCAAGTATGTGGTGTTTGGACGTCATACTGTAGCACCAAACTTACTGAGTCGGTTGCGTACTAATGGTAGTTACTTAGAGCGAGTTGAGACATATAAGTATTTGGGCGTGTATCTAGACCGTAAGCTCAATTTTGCCCACCACACTTCTACTGTTGTTGCAAAAGCCAAGCAGAAAATTGGCGCTCTGAACCGTAATTTCCGTAAATTTGCCCCTCTGTACGTGTTGGAAACAGTGTATCATACTTGCATCCTGAGTAGTCTAACCTATGCAGTTGAGATCTGGTGGCCTGCTGCGCAGTGCCACCAAGTGAAGCTAGAACGCGTTCATAGACTGATGATTAGGTCGTTCATAAATAATTTTAACTGGAATGTGTCTTATGATCAGTTGTTGCTGCTCGCTAATGAACGTGGCCGTCGTGTCTGGTACCCCATCTGTCGTAGTGCCATCATTATGCGTACTGTACTGTTGTACAAGTATTTTTACCAAATAAGGTACCTACCCTCCTGTTTTCTGAAACGAGCGGAAGGACGTCGAAGCGCCAGACTGCTATTGGCCAATCAGACTCATGATCTGCAATTGCGGATTCCCAACTCTGCCACTCAAACGTTTTTGTACCAGTCCTTTCAGATCTGGAATTCACTTCCCAGTAACACTGTGCATTCTTCTTTGTCGGCCTTTGTAAGATACTGTCATTCTGATGACTTTTTTGTTCGTTTAACCGATAATGGTCTTGTTACTGTACAGTAGTATGTTCTATATTCTAAGACTGTCTTTAAAAATTCGCGATCCTCGTTTTACCATATTTTTGGTGTCGATCTGCGAATAAAGTTGAGTTGAAATGAGCTCAGAATAGCTTACTTTAACTTATTTTAATGAAAAATAAGCCAAAAAACCTTGATTTTAGCCAAAAATCGGACTTTTTGGCTAACCACCCCTTCAGCCCACCTCAGGAACTGAAAATTCTACCCCCTCAGCCGAAATGCTAGTCCATGTCTGGGTAGTGGTACCATATATGGTGCCGGTGCCATATGATACCACCACAGTGACTGAACGTGGGGGTGCTCTATATTGTGCCAGTACCATAAACGGCGTTAAGTGCCTGACTGTACAGCCAGCATTGCTCGCTTGTCCGTGAGTAAAGCCGGAAGTAAATTGTGTTGTTTTTAAACAACCTATACATGTACATGTACGACTAACACAATTGAGGTTATGGATCGTAGGACTGCGTGAATCAGTGAAGCACGGACAATCGAGCGATGCTGGCTGTACAGTCAGGCACTTAACGCCGTTTATGGTACTGGCACAATATAGGGCACCCCCACGTTCGGCCACTGTGGTGGCATCATATAAGCTACCGGCACCATATACGGTACCACTACACTACCCAGACATGGACTAGCATTTCAGCTGAGGGGGGTAGAATTTTCAATTCCTGAGGGGGGGCTGAAGGGGTGGTAAGCCAAAAAGTGCGATTTTTGGCTAAAATCAAGGTTTTTTGGCTTATTTTTCATTAAAATAAGTTAAACTAAGCTATTCTGAGCTCATTTACACTTAATCCAGCCATACTTTTATCATAATTTTCTATATAAAATTCTTTCAAACAAATCCTGAGGGGGGGGGCCGGTCAGAGCCTGAGCATGGTCAACCCCCTCAGACCCCATGTCTCTAAATGGCTGACTGTTATAGGCAGAAAATTTGGTACCGGCGCACATATCGAAATCTGCTAAAATAGTAGAGAAAGAGATGGGAGAAGGCAACATTACCATTGCTTAACTTCGAGGCCAAATTTGAGTGCAGTTCTGTGCACAAACGATTGGTACTTCTCCAAGAGAACATAATCGAGAGCTCTCAACCGATAGTTGAGCAGAGAATAATCTGGTCGGTCTTTGGTCTGGTGCTAAAACGATGCAAAAGCTCCGGTTAACACACCCGATACGGTCACATTTGTAGCGTTTCCACTAGTGTTCCGACGATATCACAACTTGTCGGGATTCGATATCGATACGGATACTCTGGAGGACCTGTTTTTCAAAAATTAAAAGAACCCCTAGATGCGCATCAGTATAAGACTCGTTGCCAAAAAAAGTCAGGCAGACAGCAACAGACGGTATTTTTGGACCCCCACTTCTATTGGCTGATTTTAATTGGCTTTAATTAATTTTAATTTAATTTTAGTCCCCTAGGCTCTCCGAAAGCCGACTAATGTCTTGAAGAAGGTTCCTGCGCCCGATCTGGCACATTTGCCTTTTCCGCGCTCTTTCAACTGCTGTCAAATTTTGACGTTTTCAGTTATCACCTTAAAATTGGTCGCACTTGTACAGATTTTCCCGCTCATTCAAACATAATACAGCACGACTGGCACACGTGGGGGTTACCCCTCTGCTGGAAAGGCCAATCTCATATGACCACCTCACTTCGGGAGCCGAATTAATTACGGTATCAGGGTGAGCTTTTCAGGGTCGGGAAGTGTCAGAATCGATTCCGGCGGTCAAGAATACCCCATACAGGAAGTTTCAGCCAAATCCATCGGTCTGCCTATGTTTCCCCCTTCTATGCGAAATTTTCAAAAAAAACGCCATTTTTCGCGATTTTTGCAAATTTTGACCAGCCATATCTCCAGAACGGTTTGACCTAGAAGCGTAATAAAAGCATCACTGGAGTCGCCAAGGACTCTAGATTTGAACTCTACAGTCATCTCATCTTCATCGCAATCAGGGAAAAGCTCATTTTTTACGTTGCGCAAATTAGTGTTCAGAGCAAACGTTGCACAGATTAGGATTTACCCCAGGCCGGTGCTCGACCTTGTCTACAACTTTCGCCTCAGGCCCAAGTCGCCCAAGTAGTTTCAATAAAAAGTTATTCGCAAAAAACTGCCAGGTCGCTCCTTTTTTGGACAAACTTTAGTGCGATTATATTCTAACTTGTTATTTATAAATGAAGGTATTATTTGCAAGGATAAGCCCTAAACTTGGTTAGAAACAGTCCAGCACTAAACTAAAGGTTAAGAATGTCATATACTGTCCGCTTTTCTAAGTAGTACACTTGTAATTAGTGCAATTTCTCTGTTCCTACAGAAGATAAACGTTTGTGATTCAATTGAAATTTTTCATTCTAGTGATACAGAATGTAGAATGTATTTGTACTGTGCCTAGGGGGCCCGTCCATACATGTACTAGGGGGGGTTGGGGGTTACCCCCTGCTGGAAAGGCCAAATCACCCCCCCCCGAGACAGGTTAAGGGACCCCTCCCCCCGGCCAAAAAATACAAGTGGTGGTAGTGGGTCCAGTATTAACAAACTGGGTCAGAAATCACTAATTTTTAGCCTAAAATTCACTTGAAAAGCCTTTGGAAACCGAATTTGGCGTTTCCACTGCTGATATTTAAGCAAAATCGGTGTTTTTGGAAGCTTTTTTGACATTTTTTGCTTGTTTTTAGCTTTAAAACGCTATTTGGCAGCTCAAAATAGCGATTTTTAGCGTCCTTACTGAAAAAAACGTGCTAAAAACGCATTTCTAGGCGTTTTGGAGCTTTATGAAATTTGCCCCCCCCCCCCAACCTGGGCGAAACCCCACCTCGACCCCCCACCTGAGGAAGAAACCCCCTACCCCCCTCCCCCAGGTGGGCCCGGAGCTGTTACATGTATGGGCCCGTCCTGTCCTAGTACTGCTGCACCGCTGTCTGGCTGACTTTTTTTGGCAAGGACTCATAAGCTCCGCACTGGAGACCCTGTTTTCCAAAACAAGAACGGGCACACGCGAGCCTAATTCTGGAGCGCACCCTGCCAACTGGCAAGGCTGTTTAAACTGCCCGCCGCGCCGCTCTGCCTCTCGCTCCCTCTGGCTGGCGCTTATTGATCTGTCCTGGCCCATTCATAATAATTGGCCTTGGCCTGCAGGCTCTTCTCTTATAATTACAATCGATAGTCAGCGCACTTGCTATTTATTGGTGTTACTGTTATAGGACAAATTTAGTAGTTCAGTAATCGCAACTACACATAGAATAAAAGCCAGAGTCAAGCGTACTGGTCGATTGCCATTTATCTTCTCTGCGGAACAGTCGCACTTTCTCGTCTTGGTGCTGCTCTCTGTACAAAATTATGTTTTGCTGTCGCTCTTCTTCTTCGCGAGCTTCCTCCAATGCGCGCAACTGCTCTTCCTCTCTACGCCACTCCTCCTCTTCGCGCTCACGCTCTTTCTCGCGCTCTCTTTCACGCCGCCGCGCTTGCTCATAGTTTTCTTCTTCTATGCTCTCCTGCTCTTCCCGATCGCGCTCCATCTTAGCTTTTTGTTCTAGCCTGAATTACAAGCTTGATATTTCTAGTAAGTTACTCAGCTACAGTAACGGAGCAGTGCTGTTCCACATTAGCGGCAATTCTGTTTTTCAGCTCTTGCTGATTGCGACATGTTGTGGTCGCTTCCTGGTCCTCATCACTCCTCTCTTTCCATTCCTTGTCTGCCTCCTCGCGCATGGGTCTTTTATATCATCACCTTATCACATCGGAAACGCCTATGGACTCGGAAAGCCGGACAAAGCATTATCTTGTTGTCTTGTTCCGGCGGTCTTACGCTCTGTTGCACTGCATGTGGTCTCTTAGTAAACATCCATGTACTGTAAGTGTAATCGGAGACTTGGTGTCTGCACAAGTCTTGGCTATTGCCTCGGGGGCCAATTAGCGCCAGAGAGAGCGAGTGAGAGGCAGAGCGGCGCGGCGGGCAGTTTAAACTGCCTTGCCAGTTGGCAGGGTGCGCTCCAGAATTAGGCTCGCGTAACGGGCACCGGGTGCGCGATCTAGCTGCCCGTGTCTTACATTCCATATACGAATACAGTGGAAAGGAGACCTTACAAAAATTGGTTCGTACAATTCTTCTACAGAGGGTTTTCCGTCGGGCCAGCGTTCGGCCAAAGGAATAGGTCGTATTTTGGGGTCTTTTCGGAGCCAAAATTTTGCAAGATCTTTGTGAGACGCAACAACAGTTTGTAAGTAGACGCGTTTCTGAGCTCTTTTCAGAGTCAAACACCTTTTCCAACAGAACATTACTTGAAAGGCTAACGCTGAAACAAAGAAAGAACGCTTCGCTACGGAGATTTCTCTCCTTCTGTCTTTCTCCGGGCGGGCACAAATCGCCTTCCCAAGAAGTTGGAAAGTTGGGAAATGGAAAATATAAAAAATGGAAAATGCTTCCCAACAATTTGGAAATTAGGAAAACATGCACAATAACAACCGACATCACCAGCTGCAAAAAAAATTGCATATCAGTAACGCCGGCAATTCGGCAACGGTATGAGGTCCCGCCTTCACAATAGACTCATATGTCTTTCCAAAGTTCCACAACGGAAGAATGGCTATGATTGCGGAGTTTTCGTCTGTGCTTTTGCTGCGTTCATGTCATCTGATTGTCGGATTTTAGCTGCACAAGTGCCTATTCTAAGCCGCGTCATTGGCTCAGTGGGTAGCTCGCTGCCTCTGAGTCACGGCGGCCCCTGCATCCCTAGCGGTTGTAGTGGTTCATCCTCTCGGCGCGGCAAGTTTCTTGCTGCAAAGAGTTGGTCGTCGGCACAACGCTCCACCCAGGCCACCGAAAGCTGGTTACAGCGAGTAGGTAAAATGGGAACCAACTGGATCTGCCGTTGCACCGAAGCCGCTCCACAAAGCATGCCGCGTTGGGAAGAACATCTACGATGTCAGAAGCTGTCTGAGAAACCAACTATGCCGGGGAGCCCTCGGCCGTCGGGAGCTGTCAGCATCATGGCATCGACACGCCGGCCGCCCTCCTGGTGACCGGCACCCAGCAGCATGGCTAGGAGTGGCTGGCAGTGAAAGAAGGGCAACGTCCGAGATGACGAATCACGGGGAAGCGAAATGGACCTCGAGTCTGATCGCAGGCCGTAAGGCCCCCCGCACATCGGATCGGATCGGATCGTGCCTATTCTAACAGCAGTTGAGCACTTACATGCACTATGCATGCACATATTTCGTAAACTTCACTTACAAGCTGATATATAGCACTGGAGGCCGCTTTGTGCCTCCTATCTTTTTCTGCACAAGACCTTTTGTCCTTTTGGACATCACTGTGATTACGTACTGACTACTGTTGTTTGGGTATGGGATTTTCAGGAATCGGTTCGGTATGGGTAGGTATTTTCCGGCATACCCGGGAATCGGTTCGGTATGGGTAGGTATTCGCAAAAATACCGGTATACCGGTATTTATTCGGTATTTGCTGAAAATATTTTACGCAGTAAAGACGCTGAATTTCCTATTTACAAGGGCAAGGCCATGGATTTAGTCATTTCCAAGGTCAGAGGCTAGTAAATTCATGAAAAACAAATGGGATTTACAGCTTTTTTTAGGAATTTTTAAAAAATACTTTTTGTTTTACTGGAGTTGTTGTTGTTGTAACTTTTTGTCCTTTCGGACTAGGAGTAGCCAACGCTATAGAGCAGGAAGAGACACAAAGTCCGGCAGCCTCCTTAACAACAACCCTCCCCTTTTGCTGTCGGTGTGTGCAAGACAGCTAAGGTTTGGTCTCCATTTATCTACTTGCCATTGCTGACTTTCGACGGCCTGGGTTGGGCTTTGTGTCGACTACTTCCCATCGCCTCGACAGGTTTCGAACCCACAAACACACCGCTTCCACGGGTGCCGGGGCCGCCGTGACACACGGGATAGCGTAAACTACCCATGGCCAAGACGCATGGAGTGAAAATGGTTTCAGCGAAACAATTTTGGCTGAGAGAAATGCTTCAATTGTACTGTAGTTTTAAGGCCAGCTAGTGTACAGTATGGAGATCCAACAAGCAGTCACAAAATGTGGGGCTATTTTGTTGATTGTGAATGTACTGTGCGTCACGTACATAGAGAATTGATTGTTAAGGAGAAGTGTGAAGTTGGGCCAAAACTAGACCTAGGCTTTCAACTAACAAACCAAGTTTGGGACAGGGAGTAGGGTCAGAGGGCTAAAAATCCTTCAAATTCCATATTTTGGATGGATATCGTAACAGAACGTGTTTCTGCATACCACAAAATGCAAAATTACAAAGAAAACATTGTGATTATAGTGAATTTTCGATAAAAATTGCACTAAGCTGGACAAAAAATACCGATTCCCAAATACCTGGGTATTCCCAAAATAATCGGTATACCGGGTATGGGTATTTATTAAAATACCTGGAATGGGTAGGTATTTATTGGGTAGGTATTCCCAAAAATACCCATTTTTCGGTATGGGTTCGGTATACCCAATCAACAGTAGTACTGACGCTGCCTGCAATTTAGAAATCGACTTCTGAGATCTATGCTCAAAGAAAAATAACCCTATTTACAGTCATAAACGCGACTCCAAATCTATTTTAGCTTAGATTTAGATTTGTTGTCACCAAAAGGCAGTGATGACAGGTAGATAAATGGGATGGACTTTTTTTATATTTCGACTTATTGAATGAAACAATTTTGCGACAAGCAGTCGTTTCCAGCATGAGCTGTTGAGCTCACTTTACCCTTAGTAATGCTTATTTCCCTTCTCTTTTGGTGTAACTTGCGATTTTCCAACTTTCCTACTTTCGGGGAGGCGATTTGTGACATTGGAAAACCCGCAAAACTAGGTGTACCACTGTGTACCACAGCGTACCGCACCGTTTCCGTTTTTCTGGGGAGGCGATTTGTATACGCGCCGTCTTTCTCGCACGCGGGTGCGGCCCGGTGATCTCCGGATCAATATTTAGCACTATTTAGCAGGCGCTAGATTTATTCAGCAAATCGAACAATATTTAGCTGGCCTGTTAGATTTATTTTGCTATCGCTTCTGAGGTCTGTCAACGCATGAAACCGTCTAAACAACAAAAATTCCATTTATTTTTGGTAATCCTGAATGATTCTTCAGGTGTGCTGGTGCAAGCAAACCTGTTTTTCAGACTTTTTGTAGTGGGAAGATTTGTAAGTAAGTAGTTCCAGTTTATTTAGCTGATCGTCTAAAATGCAACGTCGTGGCCCAAGTCATCCAAAGACGGGATTCTATTCGGCGTCCCTTGGGAACAAAAAGAAATACCACGGCTAATCTATCAATATGAAGCGCGGGAAATTCAGTCGGAAAGAGACCTGGCTGACGCAATTTCGTGTTTGTTGGGCTTCAGAGTCATAAACGTAGCAGTTTATGCGTTCGTGACCAAGCGCAAGAAGAAAATGCAGGCACAACAGGTAATTTCGGTAGACGATGAAGTAATTTGTCTCTAAACATAGGAAATTTGCTGGTGCCCAAGTGACAGAGCTTCAGATTCCTTCATCATTATGTTGCTTGCTTCTTTTATTGCACGGATTTGCTGGGCCTTTTACTTTTTTCGGTTTCACGTCACGAATGCGAACAGACAGAGTGTTCTAAGAAGAGAAGTAACAGAAATTTTAGGGTTTACTCTACATGTAGACCCGATGGCGTATCCAGGATTTCCGAAAGGGGGGTGTAAAATTTTGAAATGGCTGGGTTGGGCCTCTGCCCAACCAGGCTAAGAAAATTTAGCAAAATTAGCCTTCAAAAACGCGCTTAAAACGCATTCCGAGCTTAAAATTAACAGAAATTACAAGTTTTACTAGTTTATGATGGCCTGGTTGGGCTTCTGCCCGACCAGGGCGAGAAAATTTTGAAAATTTAGCCTTCAAAAACGCATTTAGAAGGCATTCTGAGCACAAAATAGACAGTTTTAGTACATAATTCATTAGTTTCTTATATTTTTTACGGACTTTTTCTTCCTACCTCCACCGCAAAGGGGGTGTACACACCCTACAGACCCCTGGATACGCCACTGTGTAGACCGAACAACCCTGATTCAGCAGTGCGTATAACAAAGAAACCGTTTTTTACAAACGAAAACACCGGACAAAACACAAAAACAAAAACAAAAACACGGTTGACAAAAACCAGACCTAAGGAACAACTGCTAAGCAAATGCACGAACTACTACGAAGTTGTTACTCATTCTCCTCCTGTTCATCGTCCTCTTCAACCTCTTTCTCCTCTTCATCTTACTGCTCACCACTCTCTTTTTTATCTCATCACTCTCGTTCTCACCTCCTTTCTCTTTCTCTTTCTCCATCTCCTGCTTCTCTTCTAGCCACCTAAAGGAATACGGAAACGAAATGAAAACGGCCTCTTGCCAAGCAAGGAATAGGTTAAATCCGAATCTTCGGTTTTCTACGTTAGGTCATGTGTATGTGCTTAAAGAAGACTCTGTTTCACTTCACAGCATTCCAGAAGCCGAAACACTGAAATTGCATTTGGACCACTTTGGTACAGATCGCCTAAACAATGGGCCACTTTGATCGGGAGATACCAACGACGCACCTCGTACGCGTACGCATGCGTCAGAACAAAACAATGCCCTGCTGCGAGCGCACATTCGCCCTCAGCAGACTGCGTAGCACGGGTTTGAGCAGCAAAATCAAACGCGCCCCTCCCTCTCGCTCGCCGTGCTGAACATTTTTCATTATTATTACCAGGGTTCTTGTGGTGCGTTTGTAAGGGGGAATTTCGTGTCTTCTCCCTTTGCCTGACGATTTTTCGGTGACCAAAGCTTCTATGAGAGCTTATGAGTACAAATACCAGCGGTTAGATTTAGATTTGAACTTGGAAAATGTTAAACGAACTTCTAAACTCACAATCTTGTTTCGTTCTCTGTGGTGACAAGCAAACTTCTGATAGAAGGGGACGTTTTCTGATCGCTTGGCGCCTCGCAACTTATACCACTGCGATTTGGACACCTTCTGAAATTGGTTGAGCCAGCTGTAGCAGTCCTCCTGGCTGTTAGCTTGCATCTGGCACGAAAACCACGAACTGCCCGCGTAGTCGCACTCTACTCGGCGCTGTTCCCTCGAAGACAGCAGTTTACAATCCAGAATTTTGAACTCGAGTCGAGACCGATTTTTTTAAGTTCCGTGGAGAGCTGATCACACCTTTCTATAGCACAGAATGAGCCCATCTTGCTAAGAAACTGGATATGAGGGCTGGCTGGACTGAGAATCACCAATCCATTCTATCACTTTCACCGGGAAGATAAAAGTGGCTCGCTTTACACCAGGGCTGTTTGTTTTCCAGAAAAAAACTCAAGCCGGTTTTTTTTCGGTTTTTTTTCTGTTTTTTTCCGGTTTTTTTTCCAAAAGTTATTTTCCGAGATGACAGAAAAAAATTTTTAACAATCGCTTTTTATTGCAGAATTCACCGAAATAGCGTGAGTCTTATTATAAAATGCACTAATTTCATGTTTTAGTGTAGTAATTTGATTTTAAAACATCAAAAATACAATAATAAAAGTTGCCTGAAAATGGTACCTGTATTTTTTGCGAAAAACAGCTAAGTTATGCCATGGAAATGCTTGTAAGGCTTCTATTAACGTAAATTCAAAGCGTTGGAAGAGAATTTAACCAGTTATTGTGTCCATTTCCTTCAAAAACTTACTTGAGTTTTTTTCCGCATTTTAGTTTTTTTCCGAGCCCCTAGGAAAAAAACCGGTTTTTTTTCGGAAAAAAACGAAAAAAACCGACCCAACAGCCCTGCTTTACACGCTAACGGTGAGCAGAAGGATCTCAAGCGCATCGACGTTCCTCCGCCAAGGGGCCGTCCATAAACTGCGACGTTCAGAGAGGTGGGGGGTGGTCGGTTGAACGTCGGAAAACGTCACAGGGGGTGGGGGTTGGTGTCGAAAACGTCGACGTTTTTTAGGTGCCTAGGAAGCTTTTGTCCGCAACTATATTACAAGGAAAACTCAACCCAGTTCATGTTTTCAACCGCCAAAATGGTAGTTCACTGTCAAAAAGTTTCTTTTTCACAGATTCTGCAGTGTCATGTGGATTTTATTGAAGGTTTTCTAATGTCGGCCACAGTACCAATTTTAGTCGCGGGGGGTCAGCCAAAAACGTTGTAGTTTTCTAGGGGGTTGTTCTGAAAACGTCGGGAGGGGTGGGGGTCCAAAATTTTGAATTTTTGAACGTTGTAGTTTATTAGTTGATGGACGGCCCCCAAGCCTGCACAGCAGAACAAACAAAGGTGTGACGCGGCAGCAAGCAAAGCGAGTGCAAAGGAGCGCTTTAAATTTCGCGCGCTAACTTGTGCTGCGCATTCCACTGAGGGCGAATGCGCCCCACAGTGGGGCATGGTTGTGACGCGAGCATCTTGCATGAACCACGGTATAACATGGACAACCGACAGTAACCGCCTATATTTACCCATCCCTACCGCAGTTGCGCGTGCGTTTACCCACCAACTGAAACATTCAACGCTCCGACGACGCTTCCACGAGGAAACTGGAAAAAAAGGAAAAGAAGAAGAAGAAACAAAGTTTGTTTGCATGTTGTTTTGACATCTGGAATCCATTGTATCACTAAATTCCGGTAAAATGACAATTTTCTAAGTTGAAAAATTTTTCACAATTTTTTATAAAAAATTTTTCTTCTCACAGATCCGGTAGGGAAGGTTACAGGAACGAATTAAATTTTGCCGTATCGGCTGTCGCTCGAAGAGCATGCTTCCTCCTCCTCCTTCCGTCTCGTTTCATGACTTTCTTTTCTGACCAGATCATTTCGATTTGACAATGTTAATGTTCTGTTGGGTAAATTTAACTCCGACTCACTGACTAGAACGAACGCCGATTTTCTTGGTATCGCCAGTCGTCGGGCGGAAATTACTGGATTGCTGCCCGACAACTGTTTGATAGTGAACAACAAATTCGAGTTTCCTTGGTCAAGTTTCCTCGATACTAGACCTATTTCTTTTTCAAATTTGAATATGTAGTCGTAGTTAGTAGTCTTCAAAAATCACCAAAAATATTTTGTAGTCTTAGTTAGTAGTCTTTAAAAACCCAAATTTTTAATATGTAGTCGTAGTTAGTAGTCTATTTGTATGTAGTCTTTGAAATTTGCGCAAAAATTCCTTCAAATTCCAAGTAAAGTAATAAAGAAGTCAGTGCTAACTATGAAAACGATGTAAGCAGCAGAAAAGCAGTACGCACATATGCAATTGAATTCTCTGCTAGAAGTTTACCGAATTATTGACAAGAAAAAGAGATAGGGATAGATAAATCACAACAGGTCATTTACTCAGAGAACAGAAAGTGTCCATTGACGCGACACATCGTTTTGGCAAAGTCATTGTCATCATCTGGAAGCATACACCTGTTTATAATGATGAAAAACAGAAAGCGTGCAGGCTTATTATTCTATAAAGGACGACCACTACTATGCCTATGTACAAACATATATATGTATCACAGAGGCCAAGCATGTAATACACCTACAGGAAGCTACTATAGGTATGCAGGTACTTAATTAATAATAATGAATAAATAAATAAGTTAATAAAGTAACCCACCGGACCGTGTCGTGCCTTCTTCATCATGAGTTGTCTGGAATGAATTTCCAACTACAGAGTCTCTGTTTTCTTCATCAGAACTCATGCTTTACTAAATATTCTCGACATAGACAGACAATCGGACAGCCATATATTAACATCTCAGCTATGAACTTGGAGCTAAACTTCCGTGTTTTCCTTTTCTTTTCAATCATTATTTTTTTATGGAAAAAAACCAGAATTGGCGTTATGTTTCACCATATTCACATATGTTTCATTAAGGTAGTTATTAGTTTGTGTAATAGTAAATAATTGCATTTCACGCAGATACGCGCTGAGAGCTTACTGGGCGCTGACTTGAATGTAGAACGAACGATACTCCGACTGCAAACTCTTTCATACTACTGACTACTAATTCACAAATTCAAAAAGTATTTTGTAGTCTATTTGTAGTCACTAAATTTGAAATAGTAGTCTTATCAATTTGTAGTCTTGATGACGTCACAAATGGCCAAAAATTAGTAGTTAGTAGTTAGTAGTCACTACAAAATAGGTCTACTCGATACTCATTGAAAGTGGTATGTATGCCTGAGACTTTTCAAGAAACTTCATTTTAAACTCAGTGCATGCTAATGCAGGTGCGTGTGAGACTTGCGGTGTTGACTGACAGTGGTCGCCTAAAGGTCGATGAGTTGAGTTCACAGTTGGTTGATGAAGTGTCTGATACTGTTTCCCAGTTAATTTATTTTCTAATTTACTTGCTATTAACTTGCTTGCAACTGTCGGGAATTTTATTTACTAGCTATTTACTTGCTAGGCACCGCAATTTCAAATTTAATTTGTTATTAACTTGCTATTTGCTAGAAATTTGCTATTTATTTGCTATCAATTTGCTAGAATTTGCTACAAATTTTTCGCCTGCAAGATTTTCCGATTATAAGACCACCATAGTTATTATATAAGATCATTGTTTTGAAAAGGGCGTCAAAAAGTGACCCATTTGGGGGTTTTCCTATTTGTCTTATAAGTGGAAAACTCTGGTACCGTTTAAAGTGAAAACTAAGCATTGTATCTCAGTTTCAATGAGCTGAACATGAAACAGCAGGAAGAGAAAGAAGAGAAGCACAGGCAAGAAATTTCTCCAACTTTATCCCTAACATGAACACATTCGGTAGTTTTCTATTTGCCGAATCTACTGTCAGCCTTGAGACTGACTTTTGTCCATACTTGGCTATAGCCCTACTTTAGCTATATGCGTAGCGCAACCAACCTTGGGTATAAAAGTATATCCTGGTAGCACATCATGTCCCAGGCCAAGTGGGGAAAGATAGGAATAATGCATGAATATGTCCGAGCCTAGTAAATTCCCAGTAAATTGCTAGCAAATTGCTAGCAAATTTCTCACTCCCTCAATCCAAAATAAACTAGCTATTTATTTGCTAGGCGGCGCTTTCCTGGAAATTAACTTGCTAGGAATTTGCTATTTGCTACTCAATTTCGCCTAAAATTAAATTAACTTGCTATTTGTTATTAACTTGCTGGGAAACAGTAGTGTCTGAGCTGAGTGTCAAGAACAGCGACCCGCAAAAAATAGGTCAGCTCATGGAGCAGATCAACCGCGGTGGTTCGGTGGTGCCCAGCGCCGTTGCATTGGGAATTTGCTGAAAAACCTGGCTGGTTTATTCCTGTATCATGGCTGACCGAATCTCTATTCCTCATGCTGCAGTACGATAGCATTAAAGCCACTTTCGTTGAAATTGTGCTGCGGCTTTTGTAGGAAGACCAACCAGTTGAATTTAAGTGACTTAATTGTCATACTTTCGGGGTCATGAATTTTCTCGTTTTTTTTATTTCGAAAATACAGTATAGATAAAAAATGTCCCATCACTTTTTCGGCCTCCACTCAAACGTTTCATTCTGAGTCACTTCTTTACCGATTTGGCTCAAATTTTCAGCAAAAATTAACAACACGGTTGGCTAAATATTCTGCAAGTTTGGTGCGAAAATTCCAACGGAAAAAAATTTGTTGTGCGGAAAAATGAAAATCATAGTGGTCTGTGTAAATTCAAATTTCGCGCATAATTACGACGCTATCGCTTCGATAGTTGCAGGAAAAAACGATTTTTCCCTCAAAAACGCAGTTTTCTGCAGTGTCTCACTTACACTTCGAAAAATTATTCAATTATTAACATATTTTCTTGAAATTTTCAGGGCTCGTAAACAACTCATGCACACATGTTTCAGACAAGTTTGGTATTTTATGGCAATTCAATTTAATCTTTAAGGTAGAAAAAAATCGCCATTATTTCCTACAGTATGTCCTTAAGAGTCCTGCTAGAGGAGTCAATCGGGACAAGAAACAAGACGGGTCGCGCAACTGCGGTATAGTGGAAATTTTCTACTGTTTGTCCATATGTGTGCCAGTGTACCGTGGTCCATGCTTCTTTTTTGGAGCTTGATATATGGAGAACCAAAATTAGCGGGCCGAACACATGAAAAACTGCCGGTACATCAGTAGAGTAAATTTGTAAGTGCATGTATCTTTAAAACCTTTCGATCTACAATCGATAAAAATCTTTGGAATCCACACAGTCTCTGCAATCGAACGGTTGTGGTTGTGGTCGTGGTCGTGGTCGTGGTCATGGTCGTGGTCGTGGTCGTGGTCGTGGTCGTGGTCGTGGTCGTGGTCGTGGTCGTGGTCGTGGTCGTGGACTGGACGACGCCGAGAATAGCAGAAAGCACGCTTGTGGCCGACCTTGTGGCAGAAATTGCAGAAAAAGCGGTGGCGTGCGTTTCGACCGCGTTGGTTGCCTTGAGCCTGGCCATTACGTGCAGGAGGACGGCGAGGAGGTGAACGCGAGCGCGACCGAGTGCGAGATGACTGACTGGACTTGGGCGAGACATCCATCGGTTGCGGCCCTTGCAACAACTGACGCTCGCGCTTAGTATACCGAGGGGGCATTACTTCCCTCGGTTCCAGCCTCACCACACGGTCGCTTGGACTGTAACTAAATAAACAGAAAACTGCATTAGTAACACATTTTTAGTCGGTCGGGTTCTCTACATCGCCTTCTAAGGGATGACTTGTTTTAGCGCACGCACAGAGAGCTTGTCATTAACAGTGCGCACTCGTACTGACTGACAAACACCGTCATTGCTTGTTAGACACTTTACTACCCTAGCCAAGACCCATTGACCTCTAGGAGTAGCGTCCTTAAGCAGCACTACCATCCCAACCTGAGGGGCAAAGGTAGCACGGCAATGCGAGCGTTTGGCTATCTGTTGCGCATGTGTTTCACGCAAATTAAGAAGGTAATCGGAACGCCAAACCTGCCAAAACAGATTCAAGGCTCTTTGTGTTGCTAGCCAGTAAGATCGAAAATGCTCGCTGCGCTTAGAAACCTGCGGTAGGTAATCTGGGTCAGGGTCACTGGCTACAGACGGAAAAAGCTTTTCCATTTTACCACCCAAAAGGTGCGAGGGTGTCAAAACCTGTTGCAGAGATTCGTTCTGAGTAGTCAATGGCCGACAATTGATAACGCCTTCTATCTCAACAACTACAGTGTACAGTTGGATAAAGGTGAATAGCCGAACACCCAGCGTACGTTTCAGGGCCCTTTTGACAGTCTGCACTAAGCGTTCGTAAAAGCCCCCCATCCAGGGGGCTAAGGCAGGAATGAACTTCCACACCATACCCTGAGAGGACAGAAACCTCTGAATTGTGCCTTCACTTAAAACAGAATTTTTTCTGAGAAACGCTAGGGACAAAGAGGCAGATACATACATACATACATACATACATACATACATACATACATACATACATACATACATACATACATACATACATACATACATACATACATACATACATACATACATACATACATACATACATACATACATACATACATACATACATACATACATACATACATACATATATACATACATACATACATACATACATACATACATACATACATACATACATACATACATACATACATACATAGGCATGGATACATGCTTAAATAGTGGTAAATAAGCGAATTTTTTTTTATCTTTGAACTTTGAGTGGAAATTTGATATGCAGAGGCATGCGTTTTTGCCACTTTCTATACACCGTTAGAAGCGCAATTCACAGGGCTATAAAATATAAAAAAATCCCGAGGGTACCTTTTTTTATTTTCGAGAAAAATCTAATTTAGTGAACTTCACCATGAAATTTTTCTGCGGATTTTTTCACATTCGATGTCGTGGTTAGAGAACGAAACAGCGAAACAGTACTGCTTATGCGGCAAACGAAAGCCAATGTCATGACGATTCGTTTGGCACCAAGCACAACGTTCTAGCTGCTTTGGATCGCAAGTGACACTCAGTCAAACATGACCTATTGACAGTCCGATTTTGATGGTTGCCCACCCTGCTTCCGAGGGCTGGCTCTGCCGGACCAGGGCACCTAGAGGGCTGTGCTCTTCAGGTTTAGCACAAGTCATCGCTAGGTACAACGTCCCCAAACCGGAGGTCCCAGGCCTGAGTTCGATTTTCCGACTTGCACATAGCTGTGAAGAACAAGGGTCGATTCTCTCGCGAACTGACTCTTAATAGCAGATTCTAAAATGAACTTAAAAAGTTTTGGACACTCTTTAGCGAATTGGTGAAACAACAACTTTTTCTTGAAGTTGCTAGTGTAAGTTGAAAATTTAATCAGAGATCCAACTTAGAAGCATTTTTCTCTGTAAATTCATAACCATTCTTTTCAAAACGACTTTGTCTGAACATGGTTTTAAGCATAAGAGGGGTCTGGGGGTCTGCCCCCACTCGAGCTGGGCAGACCCCCAGATGGAGACCCCTCCCCAACACGATTCTTCCGACCCCATTCCGATTTTTCTGGCAAGTAATTTATTGAGTAAATTTTTGCGATATTTTGCACTTTCCAACACAAAAATTACAAAAATCTCCTCTAAAACAGCACTTTTTAGCTGTATTTCAGCCCGAATTAGCGATTTTTGACGACTTTAGCCGAAAAATTGTGATATTTTAGCGTTTTTAGTGCCCAACCCCCTCCCAAAATTTTGGCTCAGACCCCCCGGCCGGTGCCAGAGTCCAGACCCACCAACCCCCCTCCCCCTTCGGTGGAAGACCTGTTAAGATATTCGACATTGCATGCAAACAGAAGCTAGGAATGTAAAGTTTGAAAGAAAATATTGATGCATAGCTAAACAGATATTTTTGAAAGCAAAGACTGTTGTTACATTCAGGATAGATTCAGGTCCTTTTATCATTCATGCCTATTAGTGAGAAAAGTTCCACTGTTTCCAAGATTTGAGATTTAGAGGACTGTTAGACACCTTCAATTTTTATCATTTTCTGAGGTAGAATTCTGATTTAAATTCTAGTATTGTAGGTAACTCCTTCATTGTCAAACAAGGTCAAACTATTAAAATGCTATTAAAATACTATTAAAATAAATTTTAATATTCAGCCCCTCTTTGTATTTTTAATTTAATTTAATATAATAGTAGGCCCTCTATTTTAATATTAATATAAATTTAATACTATTAAAATGGCTTATTAATAATAGTTTTATTTTAATACTAATATATTAAAATAACAGTACCACTACGCCACAGACGCAGACAATTTTGACCCAAAATTGAAAGTTTGGCGTAGAAGGCTGTAGGTTGGCACACTAATACTACTTGATGAGTTATTCAACTGCTGCAGAAGAATTCCCAATTCGACGCTCCACGCTCGAGATATAAGGCGGCGAAAATCGGCTTACTTAACTGTGCGATGAAAATTACCAACTTGAATTTCTTTCTTACTGAGTAGGAATAGGACTTAAAAATTGGGGCTTTTAGGTAACTTTTCGAGTAGATTAAGAATGTTTAGTTCAAAGTTGTTTTCTATGAAGAAATATTTTTCGCCCCTTTTGGAGCCCCCAAGCTCAACTGGAACCCCCTCTATACAGATTTTTTTATTCTAGAATTTCGTAGCGCTATTCAACAGCTGCATTTTGGTATAAAATATTCAAGATTTGAGAGGCAGGTTTTCGAGAAAATTGACGTTGAATGTAGAAACACGTGCCTTTTTTATCTATATTTTTTGCCGGTTTTGATCATTCGAAGTCAATATTCTCAAAAGCCTACATCTCAAGCCTTGATTGTGTTATACCAATCTGTAGCTTTTGAATAACGCTACACAATTCTAAAATAAAAAAAATATGTATGGGGGTTCCATTCGAGCTAGGGGCTCCAAAGGGGCGCGAAAAATTTTGTTTCAGAGAAAACAATTTTGGACTGAAAATTCTTAAACTACCTGAAAAGTAAACTAAAAGCCCCAATTTTTAAGTCCGAAATACCATTTAAAGACTAGGAATCGTTACGACATTTTCAAGCACACTCAAAGTTGGTGATTTTTCGAGGTTTTGTACATTCAAAGTCAATTCTCTCAAAAACCTACCTCTCAAATCTTGAATATTTTTATACCAAAATGCATCTCTTGAATAGCGCTACGAAAATCTAAAATAAAAAATATGTATAGAGCACAGGGAAAACGTCTTTTGAGATACGGTTACTGCGATCTGTTAACTTACAGTTACAGATCGCATAACAAGATCGCATTTAGCGTAGTAACGATGTGATAATGCGGCGCGGCGCCTCTGACTGATGATGCGTTAAATGAGATCTGCTAATGTACATTTACAGATCATCTGCAACAATCGCATTAGCAGATCACGTTAACCGTGCTACAACAGTCAGCATTGCGTTTTGGAATGGCTTTGGTTGATTCGTGTTTAACGCATTTAACGCATTAACGATGTGCTAATGAGATCTTTGTAGACAGACCGTCTTACGATAGTTAAATACAATGACAAGCTACGGTTAATGCGGTTACAAGGCACGGTTAATGCGATGACAAGCTACGGTTAATGCGACTACAAGGTACGGTTAATGCGATTACAAGCTACGGTTAATGCGATGACAAGCTACAGTTAATGCGATGACAAGCTACGGTTAATGCGATGACAAGCTACGGTTAATGCGATGACAAGCTACGGTTAATGCGATGACAAGCTATGGTTAATGCGATTACAAGGCACGGTTAATGCGATTACAAGCTACGGTTAATGCGATGACAAGCTACGGTTAATGCGATGACAAGCTACGGTTAATGCGATGACAAGCTACGGTTAATGCGATTACAAGGCACGGTTAATGCGATTACAAGCTACGGTTAATGCGATGACAAGCTACGGTTAATGCGATGACAAGCTACGGTTAATGCGATGACAAGCTACGGTTAATGCGATTACAAGCTACGGTTAATGCGACTACAAGGCACGGTTAATGCGATTACAAGCTACGGTTAATGCGATTACAAGGCACGGTTAATGCGATTACAAGCTACGGTTAATGCGATGACAAGCTATGGTTAATGCGATGACAAGCTACGGTTAATGCGACTACAAGGCACGGTTAATGCGATGACAAGCTACGGTTAATGCGACTACAAGGCACGGTTAATGCGATTACAAGCTACGGTTAATGCGATGACAAGCTACGGTTAATGCGATGACAAGCTACGGTTAATGCGATGACAAGCTACGGTTAATGCGATGACAAGCTATGGTTAATGCGATGACAAGCTACGGTTAATGCGATGACAAGCTACGGTTAATGCGATTACAAGCTACGGTTAATGCGATGACAAGCTACGGTTAATGCGATTACAAGGCACGGTTAATGCGATCTCTAGCTGTACATTAGCAGATCGCAGTAACCGTATCTCAAATGACGTTTTCCCTGTGGAGGGGGTTCCAGTCAAGCTATTGGCTCCAACAGAGGGCGAAAGGCCGGCACAGTTGGTGTAGTGGTTTAGGCGACATGGTCACTGTGCGTGACGTCGTGCGCTCATCCACTCGGCGGGGCAAGTTTCTTGCCGCAAAGAGTTGGTCATCGGCATAAAGCTCCACCCAGGCCACCGAAAACTGGTTACAGCGAGTAGGTAAAATGGGAACCAACTGGATCTGCCGTTGCACCGAAAGCCGCTCCAAAAAGCATGCCGCGTTGGAGGGAAGATCAATGACGTCAGGAGCCGTCTTAGAGACCAGCAATAAGGCCAATACCGGTTTAGTGTCTGCGGCCGGGCGGCCATTGGGAGCTGACAGCACCATGACGTCACCACGCCAGGCACTCTCTTAGTACCTGGCGCCCAACAGCATGGCCAGAGTGGCTTGGCAGTGAAAGAAGGGCAAACGTCCGAGATTACGATATCAGGGGTAACGAAATGGACCGTGCAGGTCTGATCGTAGGGCTGTACATCGTACGGCCCCGCCCGCCAGATCGGATCGGATCAGAGGGCGAAAAAAAATTTTCATCGAAAAGAATTTTTGAAATAGATGCAAAAAATTGTCGCTCTTTCGACTCTTTCATCTAACTATCTTCTTCAGAATAATTTTGGACTACAATTATTAATCTGCTTGAAAAGTTACCTAAGAGCCCCAATTTTTGTGTGTGTCCCTTTTAGTTGATTGTGTCTCTTGAAGAAAGAAAATGTTAGCTGGTTGTTGCTTAAAAACACACAAACTTTGATTTACAGGTTAGTTCACTTTGCAATCCTCGAACATTAAAGCAATAAAAGCGTAGTACTCCCGAACTGCATTTGCATATAGAGCTGTCGGGACCCCAAGATGAGATTTTGTCATTAACCAGCTGTGCCTAACCCTGTTATCGGTGAAGAACCTGTCGCAAGAACATGTAAAGTTACAGTAGGTTTGCTCTTTCTGTCATCGCTTTACATTTGTGGAATTGAGTAAAAAATTGAACACAATATCTGTAATGAGTAAATGAGTCACCTACAGTAGTGCTTGGAAAGTATGGTAGATCATAAAGCTATCTTCCAAAGAAAAGTACTAACTTTGTGTGACAGGGCCGCAGTATAACTCTGTAAATCAGAAAGGTTTGCTCCTCGAACCATCCGAAACGTCATATTTTTGAGAGCACTAATATCCATGGGACTTTTACAAAATTATAATGAAGGACGATATAAAATAAAATTACAGAGGAAAACTTACTTCTTGGGCGTAATTTTCTCCAGGTCAGTTTTCTGGTTTTTAGGTATTGAAAGAATTGTGTATATAACCCATCCATCTAGTCTGTATAATCATTGTTTGTTAGTGTAGTTACTATAAACTCCTTCATTTTGGTGCCTCATAGACCCGGGATTGAATTGTTGTGCTGTGTTTCGCGTGTCCCAACCCACTCACTCACCCTAATGTCTCAAGTTCTACTGTTCCGATGCTCACTCCGATGTTGTCTCAACTCATCTCAACCCCATCATGTGGATCCTCATCGATTCTCCATTCGTTCACCTCACTCAACCCCCACCGCATGCAGCCTCCTCGATTCCTGTTCAACCGCGTTTCCGTCTCCCGACTCCACCCCATTTCTCCATCTGCGGGCAGGATCAGGGTCGCCGCAAAGCGTTTCTCCCATGGTTTCTCTCGACTTCACTCATCACTGATATGTTGTCGCTTGTACGTACATGCTGCTGTGGTACGTACATGCCGTCTTGTGTGTTGGCCGTCTAGGCTAGATTTATCGATCGGGCTCGGCCTGCCATTAGGGCCCGACCGGATACAAATTTCTACCGGATCCGGATCCGGATATGCCCATATCCGGCCGGATCCGGATCCGGATATGCCGGATATCATTGATCACCATAAAATTTTTTTAGAATGCAATAAACCACATATATACATTTCTTTGTTCTTTAACAGTTGATTCAAAACAACATCTAATAATTGTAGTTTCAAACTATGGTTGGATAATATCGGGTTTTTGCGATGCATGTGATATTGCATATATCATATGCATGCAAAAATGAGATACAGCGTATGTACATATTTTTTGCATATTTTATCACCGCGGCTAGAAATCGATAACTGGACGTTTTCCAAGCATTTTGGAGTTTGGTTGGAATGTCTATGCAATCTTAAGCATTTATTAGGCATACCTATTTTACAGATACAGACCTCATCTGAAAAAAACAGAAGGGGAAACACAGTTTGGCATGAAAGTTCAGCGCATTTCGTAATTTTTAGATAAAAATGGTTGACATCACAGACTTTTGGCTAATTATTGTTTGCATGTTCAAATTTGTTCTCTCTAATGTGGTATACTTAGCCGACCTTTTGGTAGACCTGTCCTAGTTTCACAAACTAAAAAATTATGAATTTGAAAAATCTCAGTTGAGATTTCCATTCTTTGCGAGTTGAGTTTAGAGTCTCAAGCCATTCATCTCCATTCTGAAACTGAAAAGAGAAGCTTTGATCTTTGTAAAGTACAGATTTACAGTATAAACTTGCCTCAATAATAGTTCGTTTTTTTATTTTAGATTTTTTATTTTTAATTAAATGAAGAATTAGCAAAAAGAAGGCGACTATCCTAAACATAGAAATCCAGTCTGCTTGGCTGTTTTGTGATGTTCATTGTACCACATTAGTATTATTATTTTATTATTTTTGTTAAGAGTTTGTTTTGGCCAAGTCCTGGCCTGCTCGCCTTCTGTAGCTTGGAGTTATGCCCTTCCGAAATGAACTGACCCGAATTTTCAGATGTCAATTTTGAACGTAAATATTTCATGAAACGTTCATCGGATCTTTGCCAAATTTTGCAAGTTAACCAATCTTTATATGGACTTAAGAAGCTGAAGAGCTCAGCTTTTTCACACAACCGGTTAAAATCTGGCGGATTTTTACTTTCAATCAAGGCCGATAGGAGCACTCAAATACTTCCTGGCAAGCTGAAAAACTGTTTTTAGAACCATACAACTGCCGCATCTAACAAACATTGGGTCGAATGCAATATTTATGTTCAAACTACGTAAAAAATCACGTTTTCTCATCTGTGACTGATATCCGGCTACTGTTGTTTGGTATTGGATTTTCCGTTTGTGTATGTGTATGTGTATGTGTATACACATTTACCTTCAAATGTGTATGGTAATTTGTGTATACACATTCAACAAAACAATGTGTATTTTTGTGTATATTTGTGTATGTGTATTGAACTGAAAATGCAAATTTTTTGGTAGATTTTGAGCCAGAAACGCTAGGAAATTCAAATTTCTCAATGTCTGCTGCTTGAAACCTTGGATAGCTTTGAAATCGAGTTACTTAGGCCATTTGAAGGCTTTATGAAACAATCTACTGTTTAGTACTGCAGCAACAACATCGAAATTTTACTATGCTGCTCGAAATTTTATTGGCTTTTGCTGATCAAAAATACACATACGCAAAAATACACATTTCGAGTACTGTTTGTGTATGGTAATGTGCATCTGAATTTTCAATGTGTATGTGTATGTGTATGTGTATACACATTCGAAAAACAATGTGTATTTTTGTATATGGTAAATGTGTATGTGTATACACAAACAACAGTATATCCGGCATATCCGGCAGGCAATATCCGGATCCGGTACCGGATCCGGATATGGGCATATCCGGCCGGATCCGGATCCGGATATCCGGTCGGGCCCTACCTGCCATGCCAGTTGGCCGCGCCCTAGTCTGTAGCTTTGTGTAGTAATAGAGCCAGACGCAAGGCCTGTGTTCAAGCACCTGCCTTGCGGCTGACTCTAGTTTACTCTCTCTTAGTCGTGTGTTGTGGCCAGTGTTTAGTGTGTATTGGCATTGTTGAAGGATCCATTTGTGCCTTGGCATAAACATCCTAGTTGTCAAGCATCGTCTACTACACCGCGACAGTGGAGCGATAGGGACAACAGCAAGAGAATCGCGCGACCGCCGAGGAGAAGTACAATGGAGGTAGAGCAGAGACAAGGCACGGATGCAACAGTGGCGATCGGAGTGCAATTCGAAGCCCAGCCAAACTGCCACCGCCAACAAGAAAGCCTACACGATTGCTAACGAGTGAGTCGGTTTACTAAAAACCTGTTTCCAGTAAGGATGGACGGACATGTGTGCGTGCGTGTCGTTTGCTCCGGACCGGGAGTGCCGTGTGTGTCGTTTGCTCTGGATGGAGAGTGTGCAACGTCTGCAGCGTCGTGCGTCTCATTCGTTGCCGAGGGGGCATGAGGGGGCATACTCGTGTGTCTCGCTGAAGGACTTGTGCGTCTCGCGGAAGGAACCATACATCTCGCGGAAGGGCATCGCATCGGTGACAAACAACACCGCATCGGCGACTCAAGCACTGCACCGGTGACAAACAACACTGCATTGGCGACTCAAGCACTGCACCGGTGACAAACAACACCGCATCGGCGAACCAACGCAGCTACTCTACCGTCAACTCAAGCACCGCATCGACGAAGCGACGCCGCTGCTCTACCGTCGATCCGGCACCGCGTCGACGAAACAACGCCGCTGCTCTGCCGTCTACCGGACATCCAGCCTAGTGCCCAGTCGCTCTACTGATGGCACAGCCGGGACCCAGCAAACTCTACCTGCCACCACCAGATCGATACTGGACTCATCCAGGAGAGTCACCAGTGCTGATGTGGCCATTATGGGAAAGACTATTCACTGATTTCATCACCGGAATCGATGAAACCCGACCGGCCGGCAGCAAACTCAGCGACCAGGAGAAAAAGAAGTTTCTGACATCATGCATTGGAGCAGCAGCATTGGTGCAGTTTTCCAGCCAGAGGGAATTCGCCGACAATCAGACTACCTACCTGGATTTTCTAGCAGCTGCCAGGAGGATCTTCCAGCGCCCTACCAATGCAGTTAGAGCTCACTTCGATTTTCTACAGAGGACTCAACACTCCGGTGAACCAATCGCTGACTACTTAAGGGAGCTATGCCTGCTGATACAACAGTGCAGCTTTCCAGTCACTGAGGGTGTCATCACGGAAGGAGACCTCATCGAATACCTGTTGGCCATTCAGATGGTCAAAGGACTGAGTTGCCGCGATACACAGGAAAAGTTGCTGACCGAAAAGGATGTCAACCTGGACCGATGTGCTGGAGACTTGGAGGAAAGCAGGACTGCAACCACTGCTGGCAGAGTTGTCCAACCTGACGAAAAAGGAGGTCGGCACCTACCCAGACTTCAAACATCGAATTCGGCTCAAACCAGGTGCAAAGACACCACCCAGACAGCCTGTAAGATCGATCCCAGTGCGCTTTGAGGAGAGAGCCAAAGAAGCCGTTGAGCTGATGGAACGCCAAGGTATCTCGGAGAAAGTTGAGCATGCCGATCAAGTACATGGCATGGTGGTTGTGGAGAAACCAGATGACCCCGGATCAGTCAGGATAACAAGCCATTTGAGTCCGCTCCATCCACAAAATTTTCGCACTTTTCTCAGGTCAAATATTTCCAAGTCCGGTTTTCCACGTACTACTAAGAATTCAGACTTAAAAATTGGGGGATTTAGAGTACTTTTAGACTGCTTTAAGAAACTTTTGTCAAATTTTCGCTTTCAGAAAAAATAATTTTTTCGCCCCCATTTGCGCCCCTAGCATGTCTGGAACCCTCCCAACCCCCTTTTAGGGCCGCATATGTCAATTCTGGCGATTTCTGGGCCCGTTGACTATGTGAGACAAATATATTATGCGCGAATTCGCCTGAGCAAGTAGTAGAACATGCTTAGCACTGAGTCATATTGCATTCAGAAACTTGCATCAAACCCCCCAATTTTTAAGTCCGAATTCGTACTAGTACATGGAAAACCGGACTTGGAAATATTCGACCTGAGAAAAGTGCGAAAATTTTGCGACCGGGACATGTTTGACCTCAATTTTCTCACGCTCCATTGGTCTGAGCAAACAATGCTTCACACCAAACGGTAGGTAATTGATAGCGCAACATTTTTCTGAAATAAAAAAAACAGGGTTGGGGGTTCCAGACGAGCTAGGATGAGCGCAAAGGGGGCGAAAAAAATTTTTTTTCTGAAAACGAAAATTGGACAAAAGTTTCTTAAAGCAGTCTAAAAGTACTCTGAAACGCTCAATTTTAGGTCCAAATTCCGAGTATGAAGCCAGAAATTAGACTTTGAAATTTTTGTCCCATAGTTAAGCAGACCAGAGAACGACTCTTAAAAACTTAGTGTAAGTAGTGCACTTGTGAGCTATAGTGCAAAGGAAACTGTTATTTCGTTTATTTTCGAAGCAGTCAAGTCTGAGGAGTTCCTCATTGACTTCCTTGCTTTGCAGTAGAGCAATAATCCCAGACTAATTAAGAAAACTGAGGCTTCATTTTCAGCTGTAGAGGTTTGTGCAGTGCCCCCTCACGTGCAAGTTCATAAGAAAATGCTTCTGCCCGCACTGCTATTTGGTCTTTTTTCCGGCCTTCTAATCGTGTCTACTGTGTTTGGAAATGGTCTAGTGATCTGTGCAATAGTGAGAGAAAGAAAGCTGCAAGGGAAGCTTCAAAACCGTCTCATTTTGTCCTTGGCCGTTGCAGATCTCTTGGTCGGCCTATTGGTTATGCCTTTGAGCGCTTTTTACGAAATCACAGCAAAGTGGACTTTGGGTAAATCGCTTATTTATTAGCTGAAAGAAAAGACATTGATCGTTAGAGTTACTGCATAGTAGTTGCAGTTGAAGTAAAGAAGTCTGAGCTGACACATCATTCAGCTGGGTTTACGTAATACGTCTGGCACTTAACTCCTCTTATGGTACCGACACCATAGTATATGGTACCGGTCCGGTACCTAGACTCGTGACACCATCTATGGTGCCGTCACTCTATATGGTGCGGGTACCACACATAAGGTACCCCACGTTCGGGGACTGTGGTGTGGTGGTACCATATATGGTACCCCTACCCATGGTCATGGGTGGCTAGTGGCTCCCTATATGGTACATATGGTACCCCACGTTCGGGGCCTGTGGTGCTACCGTACATGGTACCCCTACCCATGGCCATGGGTGCCGGTACCATATATGGTACCACTACCATACATGTATATATGGTACGAAATCTGAACAGAGTGGTACCATATATGGTACCGGTACCAATGCCCGTATGTGGGGGGTACCGTATATGGTACCGGTACCTTATATGGTACCACCGCAGGCCCCGAACGTCGGGGTTACAAGTGTTAGAAGGTTTATCTAAATAAAGGGCGGAGAGGCCGATTTTCCGACTATAATGCCCTACCCTATCAGAACCACAACATAGGGGCCGTCCATAAACTACGACGTTCAAAAATTCAAAATTTTGCACCCCCACCCCCCATCCGACGTTTACCGACGTTTTCATCATCACCCCCCATAAAAACTACGACGTTTGGGAGGAACCCCCCCCCCCCCCGAAATAAAATTTTCGAATTTTCATTCAAAATCTGAAGCTGCTTTTCTGACTGCGTAATCACAAATTAATAATAGAAAAAATTGTGCCTGTGCACATATCTATTTACCAGTTAGTTTCACCAATCTTTCAAAAAATCATTTAACTTTCAACTAAAAAAGAGTCATTCAAATCGCTTGAGATTTGCGGTTGCCATAGTAAAAAATCTGCTGAGTTGTTTTATAATTACTCCTGTTCATTGCCAAAATCAGTGTTTCAAATTTGAGGGCAAATGTCTCGAGAACCAAGCAGAGAATCTTATCGAAAATTCTACCAATCAAGAATTTATTTGTCTTTCATTCAAAAAAAGATTTATTCAAATCGGTTGAGATTTACGGTTACTACAGTAAAAATCTGCTGGGTTGTTTTTTGCACACCCTGTACAAAACACGCTAACATACATATGTTGTACAACTGCAAAAATGTGTCAAAACCGTTTGACTTTCTCTGCATTCTTGCTATTCTGCAATCGTCAAACCTTACCAAAAAAGGCCAAAAATACGTCAACGTTTTGCCTCAACCCCCCCACCCCCCCTCCGACGTTCTGCGACGTTTTTCGGGGTACCCCCACCCCCCTCTCTGAACGTCGTAGTTTATGGACGGCCCCATATAGGGTACCATATAGGGAGCCACTAGCCTAGGTACCGGCACCATATATAGTATCGGTTCCATAAACGGTGTCAAGTGCCTGATTGCAATATAAGAAACAGTGGCGTATTCAGGATTTTGCAAAGGGGTGTAAAATTTTGTAAGTGTCTGGTTGGTCCAGGGTAAGAAATTTCAGCAAAACTTGCCTCTAAAACCGCGTTTGAAAGGCATTCCGGACATAAAATTAAGGGAAATTAGAAGTTTTAGTAGTTTGAAGTGGCCTGAAATTTTGAATTTTGAAAAACAGGGCGCGAAAATTATGAAAATTAGGCTTCAAAACCGCATTTAAAAGGCATTCTGAGCATAAAATAGACAGTTTTAGTACATAATTCATTAGTTTTAGCAGCCTTTCTTTTCCTACCTTCACCGCAAGTTGGATGTAGTCACCCTACCTTGCCCTGGATATGCCACTGGAATGAAAACTGTTTCAGGAGCAGTTGTTTGCGAGGTGTGGCTGGCTTTGGACGTTCTCTTCGTCACGGCGTCGATCGGAAATCTCTGCGTGATCAGTCTCGATCGCTATTGGTCAGTCAGTTCGCCTCTGACCTACCGCACCCATCAAACTTCGCGCCTCATGCTATACCTAATAGCAGGGGCGTGGCTGCTGGGCGTGCTTATCTCTCTTCCGCCACTGATTGGCTGGCGTCCGCAGCGGCAATCGGAAACCTGTCAACTGAGCTCGGACGTTGGCTACGTGATGTATTCTGCCTGCGGCAGTTTCTACATTCCCATCGCGGTTCTGCTGTTCGCCTATTTTCGCATCTACATCATAACCAGAGAGAACATTAACAGGAGGGTGACCGAGAACGAGCGCACCAGTCGCATTCTGATGAGTGTCAGTCTAAAGAGCAGCGCCCAATTAGTGCTGATAGCCAGACAGTACAATGCCTCTGTGCTTGGAGCTCAGGTTGGCAAGAAGACTAGTGTTCCGACGATATCAAAATTCGTCGATATTCGATATCGATATCGATATCGATATTTTCAACTCAATATCGATCGATATCGATATTTATAGTTATGCAAGAAAATCTCAAGATTTGAAAGAACAAACTGCTCTCACTGGTTTTCAGTCAAGCACTGATGCAATCTGCAGTCTGATATAAATTAAGTAGAGAATCTAAGAAAGGTAGTTGCCCTTCTGAAGCCCTTCAATGAAAAGGTTGACCCCTCAGGCCGATGCCCCACACTCATTAGGCATAAATGAGCTCAGACAGAATAGCTGTATTTTATCTTATTTTAATCACAAATAGGACACAATCCTTGATTTTAGTCGAAAATCGGACTTTTTGCCATCCTTTCAACCACCCATCAGCCGGCGTTACCTCCCCAGGATTTAAAAATTTACCACCCCTCAGCCGAAATGCTAGCCCATGTCTGCTTCTGCCCTCCTGCTTCAAGTGTGTACAGTAGATTGAGCAGCTCTTCAGTGTTGCTGCAGACATTTAAGAACCTAACTGTCTGAAAGCTGAGAATGCCAAGAAAATGACGTTTCTGAGAGCTATCATGCCACTGTTAGGTTTTGACACTATTCCAGGTACTAAATAAACTTTGGTGTCAGTTTTGTTTTTTCCTACTTTTCAGGACAAAAAATATCGAAAATATCGATGCAAAATATCGCGATATCGATATCGATATCGATATTGGAAAAAGGGTCGATGTATCGACTTTTCGATAGCGATATCGATATATCGTCGGAACCCTAAAGAAGACCAATAGCAAGAGAAGAAGCTCCGTCCCCAACAGTTCGCTGGAAGAAAACGCAAAATCCTATGAATCAGCCGCTGACAGTAGCAGCGAAGATGCGGTACGTTTACGTTCAGTACATAGTCCAGTGGCTAGGTGGAGGTACCCTACCTCCTTTGCTGTAGGCAGGGTTGTATATTTTTCCGAAAAAAACCTCGGCCTGTTTTTTTCCAGTTTTTTTCCGGTTTTTTTCCGGTTTTTTTCCTAAATCGCGGAAAAAAACTCCAGTCAAACTTCTGAGTATCCTAGGCTGGTTTTATGATTCCTAACGCTTTCTAGCGCCTTCCTCAGTCTTGTTAGACCAGAAATACACGTGTTACATTGATATAAATCACGAAACAGGCATGAAACAGTGCCTGACAGGTTCCATAAATAACGCTATATGCAAATTTTCTTACAGCAGTTTGCATTTTTGTTTTTTCATGCCAAATTTGGTCTTTTTTGTTGTTTTTCTAACAGTTTTGAGTCAGTATGGCCTATTATACATAGCAAAAGTCCATTTTTTAAACGAAAAATGACGTAAATTAGCTATTTTTAGCTTGAGTTTTTTTCCGCGATTTATGTTTTTTTCCGACCCTTAGGAAAAAAACCGGTTTTTTTCCGGAAAAAAAACAGTTTTTTCCGGTGTTTTTTTCCCACCTCACATCCCTGGCTGTAGGTGAAGAAAAAATCTGTTAAAATAAGAGAAACCAATACTTGCTTTGCTAATGCAGTGTATTTTTAACCAGAACGCCTTTTAAACGCGTTTTTAAGCTTACAATAATAGTATAATAATAGGCCATACTGAGTACTGAATAAAACTGTTAGAAAAACAACGAAAAGACCAAATTTGCATAATAAAACAAAAAGGCAAGCTGCTGTAAGAGAATTTGCATTTAGCAGTTATTGGTGAAGCCTGGCAGGGACTGTTTCACGCCTGTCTTACATAGATTTATATCTAACTAAGACGTGTATTTCTGTTCTGGAAAGACTCATGAAGCTGCTAGAATGCGTTAGGAATAATAAAACCAGGCTAGGATTAGGGCCCGACCGGATATCCGGATCCGGATCCGGATCCGGCCGGATATAGCCATATCCGGATCCGGTACCGGATCCGGATGTTACCTGCCGGATATGCCGGATATCAGTCACAGATGAGAAAACGTGATTTTTTACGTATCTGAACATAAAATTAGATTAGTTCCAGTCATTTTAGGATATTTTTCGCTATTTAACTGCACAAAATGCTAAAAACCCACTCTCAAAATATCACCATAGTGCGGAATCGCTTTCACATATTGTACATCACTGGTGGTTTATCTTTGCCACTTAGAGTAAGGCTTCTCGTAAACCCTTTTTACCTGTACAATATGTCCCTATTTGTCTTCCCCTTACTTATTGGCTTGCTCAGGATTTTGCAAAAGGAAGTATTAAATTCTTAGATCTCTGGTTGAGCCGCGGCCCCATCAGGGCGAGAAAATTTGAACAAAATTACCGGCGTAACTCATTCCCAAGAATTTCAAAAAAAGTGAAATTTGGTAATTTCAATAGTGAAAGCCGGTCACCGAAAAAATGATCACATTTCTTTTTACTGCCATTTCCACAAATTTTGACGAAATAGGCTGAAATTTGAACCATAGGTGCCAAAATTGGGGGAATTTTATATGTTAAAGTGTGGTGCACTAGGCTTGACTCATTCAACGAGAAATTTCAAAAAAAGTGAAATTTGGTAATTGCAATAGTGAAAGCCGGTCAGCGAAAAATGGAAACATTTCCTTTTCCTGTATCTTTCCTAATTTTTGTCGGAATTGGATGGAATTTGGAGTGTAAACGCAGAAGTTCAGGGTAATTCGTGTGTAAAAAATTGACGCATGAACTCCAACGCTATCGTTAGAGTTTAGGCGATAATGTAATATAACGTTTTTTCGGTGACCGGCTTTCGCTATTGAAATTACCAACTTTCACTTTTTTTGAAATTTCTCGAGAAATAGTCAAGCCTAGTGCACCAAACTTCAACACATAAAATTCCCCGAATTTTGGCACCTATAGTCTAAATTTCGGCCTATTTGGTCAAAATTTGCGGAAATGGCAGTAAAAAGAAATGTGATCATTTTTTGAGACACCCTGTATGTGGTTTATTGCATTGAAAAAAATTTTAAGTTGACCAATGATATCCGGCATATCCGGATCCGGATCCGGCCGGATATGGGCATATCCGGATCCGGATCCGGATCCGGTAGAAATTTGTATCCGGTCGGGCCCTAGCTAGGATACTCAGAACTTGCGCTGAAGTTTTTTACCCAAGTTTGGGAAAAAACCGAAAAAAACTGGAAAAAGCAGGCCTAGGTTTTTTCGGAAATATCCATCTCAGGTTTGAAGCCAAATTTTTCAAAAATGCGTACGATTAAGGCAACCGGAGGTGTGGGTGAGGCCAGGAATATAAGAAGGTTGAAAGCAGTATTTGCAGACTCAGAGAAAAAGTTTGGATTACTCGAGTGCACCGAGCACCTTGGTCAGTAGACAAAGAGTGCTGAAAAGACGCGAACTGCAAGCCACACTATTGCTGGGACTGATTCTGGCAGCCTTCACATCGTGTTGGCTGCCCTTCTTTCTGCTCTACTCTTTGGGCGCTTTTGGATACAACGCTCCTCAGCTGGTCTTCAAGATCTGCTTCTGGCTGGGTTACTGCAACTCGGCGCTAAACCCGTTGCTCTACACCCTCTTCAATAGAGACTTCAGAGAGGCCTTTAGAAAACAACTTTGGGGATGAGCTCAAGCTTTCGGCATACATTGTAATAGGTTGCGTATCTACCTATGTACTTTTTGTGGTGTATTCAACATTTGCCAACCGGTGTAGTGTCTGGTTTTGAAACTGTTTCACAAACAATGTTCGTGCCAAAAAATTTTAAACATTTGCAGAGAAGTGGCCCAAAATCGGAGTGCTGCTGACGCAAAAGGCAAGGTGCTGGTTGAAGTAAATTATATGGGCGCAACTTAATCTTGATTCTGACTGTTTTACCAAAAAGTCTATACCTTGTTGTACAGACTAAGCTAGGTTTCCCTGGCGAATTGCGAGGGAAGCAGCGTGCATTTCACTTATGCATGACGCACTGATGCTCCGATTTTGATACACCAACACTACCCCCACCAATTTGGAAGTTAACAGCTTCTGTTCAGCACTGTGATCAAGTTTTAAGCTTCGACATTGATCGGGATTAGGCTTAGGATGAACTTAAAAGTACTTTTAGAATCTATCTTAGCCTCAGCTTAATCAGTTAGGTTTTCGCTAATGTGCGGGGATTGTGTACTACAATTGCCACTTTTTAGCGAAAAACAGCAGCGCCGCTACGCCACTTCCATTTCATCTCTGAAAATTGGCTACCGTAGTTAGAAGATAGATGTTTTCGTGTTAAAAAACCAAAGACTATGTCGAGTACGGTAGCTAGAAACGAACGGATCTAAGAGAATCGAAAATTTTTTAACAAAGCAGAAACCGAGTGGATTGTGAATGGCCTATATATTTCAATCAGGCAGTTACTGTACGCAACGCCGTTTATGGTACCGGGTACCTAGAGTAGTGGTTTATGCTCAACCAGGCGTGTGGTGGGCATTGCACCAAGTTACATCTTGGTAGAAGTCATCGATGTGGGTCCAATTACCCACTTGGAAAACACTTGGAAACAGCTTGTAAATTACTTGGACCAACTTTGAGTCCAATTGGATCTACTTGGATCTACGGTTGGACGCATATATGCAATATGCAATATCAAACAGTGCATATATGCATGGTTTTTGGCATGCATATATGCATATGCAATATCATATGCATGCAAAATTCCAATATGCAATAGTCATATGCAAATTGACCCTGATATCAAAATTTTGCATATTTTTAGTTTGCATATTTTTTGTCAAAGGTGTCGCTGACTTTTCGTGCTGTACAGTAATGTTCTAAAGAACCTTAAACAATTCAAATAGTTGTTTTATCTATTTGGCGCGGAGAAATCCATAGAGTACTCGTCCAAACAGTACAAATTTCAAAGAGGGCTAGTTTGGCCGATTTCTGGTTTTGAGATGAGCAAAAATGAAAGAGTTTGTTTAGCGAATTGCGAATTTCTGCAAGCACCTTATTGCTTCATAAATATCTATAGTTTTTAGCAGAATTGTTCAAACTAAGGTGGCACAATTAACATACCAAAACAGCCAAACAGACTGGATTTCTGAGTTTAGGATAGTCGCCCGTGATTGAGGCAGTTTAAACTGTAAATCTGTACTTTTCAGAGATCAAAGCTTCCTCTTTTCACTTACAGAATGGAGATAAATGGCTTGAGACAGACATCGGCTCGGCTAGCTTTTCGGCTGAGGGGGGGGTAGAATTTTTAATTCCTGAGGGGGCTGAGAGGGGGGTAGGAGCGCCTGAGGGGGGCTGAGGGTGTGGTAAGTCAAAAGTCTGATTTTTTGCTAAATCAAGGTTTTTGGCTTATTTTTCATTAAAATAAGTTAAAATAAGCTATTCTGAGCTCATTTACACCTAATCCAGCCATATATTTTATCATAATTTTCTATAAAAAATTCTTCGAAAAAATTCCTGAGGGAGGTAGCGGCCGGCTGAGGGGGCCAACCCCCTCAGCCCCCCTCTTTGCTCATGTCTGGCTTGAGACCCTAAACTCAAGTCGCAAATAATGGAAATCTCAACTGAGACTTTTCAGATTCTGAATTTGTTAGTTTGTAAAACTAGGACCGGACTACAAACGGTTAGATATACCACATTAGAGAGAACAAATTTAAACATGCAAACAGGGCCGCGTCGTTGGCTCAGTGGGTAGCTTGCTGCCTCTGAGTCACGGCGGCCCCTGCATCCCTAGCGGTTGTAGTGGTTCATCCTCTCGGCGCGGCAAGTTTCTTGCTGCAAAGAGTTGGTCGTCGGCATAACGCTCCACCCAGGCCACCGAAAGCTGGTTACAGCGAGTAGATAAAATGGGAACCAACTGGATCTGCCATAGCACCGAAGCCGCTCCTACCGTATAGTGCTGTTTATAGTACCCCCCTATTTATAGTACCCCGGGTACTATAAACGGCACATAGTGCCATTTATAGTACCCGGGGTACTATAAATGGAGACAGATTTTTATTTTACAGTGAGCAGTTATTAATACAAAATGTCCGAACATTATAGGATTTTTGGTGGTAAACATTGTTTCCGCGAACAAAAACAGTAGATAATGCAATCATAGAGGTTCTGATGTAAGTAAAGAACCTATTTTTGACAACTAGACCGTAATTCTAGCACGAAAGTCCACATAAATATGCTAGTTGCGTATAGAGCAGATTTGTAGAGTGCCATATATAGTACCCGGGTACTATAAATGGATTCACTTTTATTTCCGCAAAACCCTAAGTGCCATACATATATAGTACCCGGGTACTATAAACAGCACTATACGGTACAGCATGCCAACTTGGAGAAAGAGCAATGACGTCAGGAGTTGTCCACGGAAACCGACTAGGCCGGGGGGGCCTCTCTCACACCAGGGGCGGACCTAGCGGACGTTGGGAGCCGACATCACCATGACGTCAACGCGCCAGGGACTTTCTTAAAGTACCTGGCGCCCAACAGCATGGCTAGAGTGGCTGGCAGTGAAAGAAGGGAAACGTCCGAGATGACGAAACCACGGGGTAGCGGAATGGACCTCGAGTCTGATCGCAGGCCGTAAGGCCCCCGCAAAATCGGATCGGATCGGAACATGCAAACAGTAATTTAGCCAAAAATCTGTAATATGAACCATTTTTTTATCTAAAAATTACGAAATGAGCTGCTCTTCCAAGCCAAACTGTGTTTCCCCTCTTGTTTTTTTCCAGATGAGGTCTGGTATCTGTAAAATAGGTACAGTTTATTCTCGTCTATAGCCTACACCATGCAAGCACAGTAAACGGCCGAAGAAGGTACGCCTAATAACTGCTAAAGATTGTGTAGACATTCCAACCAAACTCGAAAATGTTTGGAAAACGTCCAGTTATCGATTTCAGGCCGCCTTGATAAAATATGCAAATATGCAAAAAATATGCATATATCTCATTTTTGCATGCATATGATATATGCAATATCAATATGCACTAGAGATTGCATGCATATATTCATATGCAATATCATATGCATCCCAAAAATCCGATATCATCCAACCATACTTGGATCAACTTGGACTCGGTTGGACCACTTGGATCCGATTGGACACTTGGACGGGCGCTTTGAGAGCGGGACTGTAGTTTCTATCAAACGCTGCTTGCCGTCCAGCCAGAACACACCCAGCCAACGATTTGTAACAAAGAGTTTTTGAAATTTGCGGGCGGTTTTAAACTACGCAAACAAATGTACCAGACGTCTAACCGAAAATACAGTTTGAAACTTCATTTAGTAAATACAGTACAGCTGTGAACGCTACGTAAGCAATGGCAAAACTTTGGTGGGTGAAGTCAATACCTCGTTGAACCGCTGAACCATGTAAGTAAAACACGAAGATAGATAGCCTTTTCGGAGTTGCATTCAGTAGATTTTGGGCAAAAAGATGCAACTAGAAGCCCTCTTGCGATCTGTTATAAATTCCAAATTGAGGCACCCACACTGCATTATAAAAACAAATAACGGGCTGTAACAGCCCATTGAGCAGCCGACGGCTAAAATGAATGTCACGATCGAATTCCTCGTACCCACATTGATAAGAAACAGTGGTTTTTAAACGACCTATTGGCAGCAAAGGGGAGGTTGTTTGTAGACAGGGAGGGCTACCCCATTGAAGGGCTCTGAAAAGAGCGAGGGGTGTCCTGAGCTGTCCGAAAGGACAGTGGAACTCATAAACAAACAAACAAACAGGACGAACGCAAGAGAACAACGAGAGGAAAAGTCAAACAACATGCGGACGAAACGGCACCGTAAATTCAGGGATAAAAACACACCCTCGGGTTATTTTTTCATAAAACGAACTGTGCAAAACATGTTTTCATCAAGGCAGCTGTTTAGCACCGTTGTTGACCGATTTTCGGCGGCATTGGTGACAAAAATACCACCCTTTCACAATAGTCATTTCGCTCAAGGACATATTTTATTGGCCTCATCAAGCCATTTACGGTACCTGCATTCCAGCATACTGAACAAACCAATACAGGGGTCGTCTGTAAAATATCTACAACCATAGGTCGTCACAACAGTACAGGACAGTAGATTTTTAGCTGCTTGACTTTTCACTCTTTCCGAATAGCTCAGTCACCTTCTTCCACCGTTTGATTTTCCATTTGATTGACTCTAAAAGGCTCCAGAAAGCAATTAATCACGCATGCGCCTTCAATAATTTGAAATTATTGCTTCAGTAAATCTCAGAAGACCGGCGACAGCCCTGTATGCATCAGTACCTTCAAAATTTGATTATTTGCGCCCGTGTTCCTCAGAGAACGCACGCCGTAAGACTGAAGAACAGGCGCGCGCGCGATGCCGTCAAAAATCAATAGCTCCGCCCCTTTATCGATCGTCCGACAATTTGTCGCACGTGGAGCTAAAATTTTCTCGCAGTTGAGGCTAAAAAAGATGACCAACTTCTGGCGGGCGAGAAAATGTTCTGGTTGTCGGGCAAATGTTCCCGATACCCAAAGGAGAAGCTCCTATAGGAGTAGGTATGTTACAAAGGGTTAGTGTGCCAACTTGCAGCCTTCTACGCCAAACTTACAATTTTGGGTCTGAACACCAAGACTCGATCGAGTCAGACACTGACTCTTAATATGACTATGCATATACTGTATATATACTGTACAATGTATGTTTTCGAGCTAAGAAACATATTAATAACGCATGTAGTAATATGTTTCTGAAATTGAAATATGTGCATATTTAAAACATAAAACATACAGTATAGTAGTGTTGTTATGACTATAGTCAAAGTCAAAGTCATAGTTAATACTTTTTGTGATATCGCAGTCAAACAGACAGGTAGTCAAAGTCAAAGTTTGACTACCTTGGTTACCATAAATACGTAGTCAAACGAAGACCAGGTAGTCAAACCGTTTGACTATGACTACATTTTCTTATAAGCAGCGGCTTTTCAAGCGTATTTTCCACATTTTTACGGTTCGCAACTAAATATTTTATAAATTCGTTTCATTTTTAGCTCTTTAAAAGACAAACAACCCTTTTCTCTAAAACTGTGAACTGATAACAGGTGTCAGAATACATGTAACAGGGGGTCTGCCCCCACCCGCGTTAGGCCAGCCAGACCCCTCGGATGGGGACCCCCTCCCGAGACGATTTTCCCGAGCCCCCTCCGATTTTCTGGCAGATAATTTTTTTAGCAAATTTTAGCGATTTGTTACTATTTCAGACACAAAAAATGGTAAAATCGCCTGCAAAACAGGATTTTTTAGCTGTATCTCAGCCCAAATTAGCGATTTTTGGCGATTTTTAGCCAAACATCCCCCCGCCGGCACCAGACCCCCACCTAACCCCCATCCGCCCTTCGGCGGATGACCTGTTACATGTATGGTTTGTCAGTCAGCAAATCTCTGCTTGATGTAAGGCAAATTAAACAGTTTGGTCAGGGTGAAAATTATGGCATACAGTACAATACCTCTCTTATGGAGCAAAGAAGAACAAGAGAAAAATCAAAAACTACTTTGATTTTACACCAAACCAAACCGGGTATTTGCCTATTTTTGCGCTGCCTTTCCGAAAGATGCTTTTTACATTGAAATTTTTGAAAATTAAACAACTCTGGGTTAATTTGTAGCAGTTAACTATACTGTTTATTTCAAAGTAAACACTTTGTGCACTCAGTCAAAGTCATTTTTGACTGACACTTGGTGACTGAAGCTTATAAATCGCTGTATTTATTTCAATTTGCCATATCTCAAAAAGTAGTCAAAGTAGTCAAACCTGTGGCCACGGTAGTCAAACGGTTTGACTACACTATAGTCAAATTTGACTACCTTGGTATTGTACTCAAACGAGTGGTAGTCATAGTCATAGTCAAACGGAATTTTTGGTATTGTAACAACACTACAGTATAGATAAAAAAATGTCCCATCGCTTTTTCGGCCTTCACTCAAACGTATTGTAAATTGTAGCAGGAAGTTCGACAAATAAATGAACCTGATACTTGAACTCTGTTCCATCCACACCATAGAAACCATCCCTGCAGCGTTTTTGAAAATCGAAAATATTTAGTATCGTAATTTTGCCGGTTTTACGAAGAAAAGTCATGTTTAGTCTTGTTTTTGAAATTCCCCAATTTTAGTACCCCTTTGAGCTACAGGGCTGCCCCCTTAGTATGTTATGCCCAATAGCAACACCAATCATTCTTGCAAGTTTCAGGCCTGTACTCCTTATATTACCGAAAAAGAATAATTTGCGTGGACCACCCTCATTCCTAGTTTACGGGTCATAATGCCAGTATGAGTCGGAATTTTGGCACTAAACTTCATACATGTAACAGGGGGGTCTGGGGGGTCTGCTCCCCACCCGACTTAGGCCAGCCCCCCCCCCGGATGGGGACCCCCCGCCCCGAGACGATTTCACCGACCCCCCTCCGATTTTTCTGGCAAGTAAATTTTCGAGCAAATTTTTTACAATTTCACACACAAAAATTGCCAAAATCGCCTGCAAAACAGCACTTTTTAGCTGTATTTCAGCCCAAATTAGCGATTTTTGGCAATGTTTAGCCAAAAAATTGCGATTTTTTCGATTTTTGAGCGGTTTTTAGTGCCCACCCCCACCCCCAAAATTTTGGCTCAGACCCCCCAACCCCCCTCCCCCCATCGGCGGATGACCTGTTACATGTATGCTAATCTTGCAGTATATTTTGCCAACCACGTTGTTAATTTTTCAGAAAATTTGAGCCAAATCGGTAAAGGAGTGACTGAGAACGAAACGTTTAAGTAAACGCCGAAAAACGATGGGACATTTTTTTATCTATACTGTATTTGTATTTTAAAAGCTTATTTTAATGTAGCTAAAAAACAACCAACTCTAGAGTACTGTTGCTAATTAGATTTATTTGAAATATTATTTAATTATAATTTACGTAGCAAATAATTTACTTGTATTAGTAAATTTCTAAAAAATATAATTAAAATTATAATTATAATTTACTTAGCAACAGTACTCTAGAGCTCAAGAAACAATAAATTCAAGGGAATTTACAGTAAACTAAAAAACAAATCGCGATTTCACCTGACAAACATTTTGTATTTTGGCATATCGACACCAATAAAATACAGTACGTACAATAGCGCCGACCAGCTTGAAATATTTCTTGTTAGCAAGAACAAATCGAACAGCTGCAGCAGATGCAGGAACTGCTAATATGTTTAGTGCAAAGTTTGTAAGTTGTTGCGGATTAATTTGCCGGTTTTCAGCCAAAAAATTGACAGCAATCAAATGGTTTCCTATTTATTGACAAATTATCTTTGCAGTACTGCAATTTCAGCTCAGTAGCTGTACAGTATGTGAGGGCATGGCTTGTTACATTGTATGTTTTATGTTTTCTGAAGCACAATAATGCCTCCAGAAAAAGTCGCTATGCAGCATACGGTAGGAAAGTATAAGAGACGCCTACTGCAAAAATACGTACATATATGTATTTGAAAACATATTGACCTAGAGAAACAGATACTAAAAACATATTGAAAGTGAAAACATATTTGTGTGCAGTGCATATACATATAAGTTTCCCAAAAAGAAACATTTATGTTTTAAAATATATACATAAAACATATATGTTTTCCACAGTAGACCCAGGTCGGCCCGGACCTGCTACATGTATGACAGTCAGGCACTTAACGCCGTTTATGGTACCGACACCATATATGGTACTGGTACCGAGGGTAGTAGTATCGTATCCGGTTGACACAGACCACTCCTGTGCATGTCTAGAAAAACCCAGAGTCTAGTCCACGGCAGATGTCCTTCTCCTTACGTCTATTCAAGATATGCGGGCGCACCTTAGACATCGTGAAATTTCATTTTTTGGGTCAATGTCAGAGCGACCAGGAGAGAGCGCAGAGCGATGCCGTTGCAAAACAATAGACACAGATGGGGTATCTCTCAGAATAACAGTGCGGAATCGTGATTGCATGTGAAATAAAATATCGTGAAATTCCATGTCCTTAAGACATAACGCAGACATAAGGGAGGAAAACGAAGACATAACGAAGACATAACGAAGACAAAAGGTGTTATGCAAAGATTGCAAAAGCAAACAATTTGAGGCGTTTTGTGTGATAAATAAAGGTATAAAGCAGAGTAGATACACAAAGTAACAATGTGTAACCTTATTTATGCAAGCTGATCTAACAGTGTTACACTTCAGTCAGTTGCTGGGCACGATGACCGCCGACACCGGTCTGTCAATGTCTTTAATTGTTTGTGAATCAGACATGGTAGAAATTTGTTGACAGGTGGCGGACAGATGTCAAAAATGGGTGCCATTTAAGACAGAGTACGGGCAACAGCTTGACCTTGCATTGTCGGCTAGCCGTCACTCAACGATCGTCGGACAGCCGTCAAAACTGGAAGCCATTAAATGCAGTATAGGTGTTGGCTTGACCTTGCATTGTCCGCCGGCTAGGAGGCCGGAGCAGTCTCCAAGTTTCTTGCATTCCGAGCGCCGGCTCCTCGGTAACCCCCATTCCCGATCCCCCCTTTACCCACCAACCAAAGGCAAGCAGGCATTTGCCACTTGCCGTTCATTCCTTACCCCCAATTCCCTGTTCCAGCTCCGGCCCCCTATTGGAAATGGGCCTTCCTGGTCGGCGCCTATTGGAAATGGGCTTTCCTGGCCGGCGCCCATTGGAAATGGGCTTTTGTGGCCAACGCCCAATGGAAATGGGCTTTCCTGGCCGGCGCCCATTGGAAATGGGCTTTTGTGGCCGACGCCCATTGGAAATGGGCTTTCCTGGCCGGCGCCTATTGGAAATGAGCTTTTGTGGCCGCCGCCCATTGGACTCGATTCGAACATGGACTAAAAAGATTGGAGTGACTGTTGCTGCGAGCTGGACATTGGCCATGGGAGAAAGTCGCATGGTCGATGTCTATAACAAAGACATGGGGTGCGTGAGTGAATCGCTTCTTGTCTGTGCAGATGTTGGATAGCATTTTTCAGAGGGTTTGACCTGTCCGACCAGCGCATCCAAGCAAACCGTACCACATAAAGTCACCCCGATGGTACATGCACATCCTGTTCCAGGTAAAGTGCCCATAGCAACTAAAGCGAGCCGTAGCTAGTTGTTTTTCCTATGGACAATGGACATTGTGTTTCTGAACGCGTACATCTTGTACATGGAGTCGCGCGACCCACCGCTCTCTGCGCATCTGAGGATGCGAGATTTCCGCATGATGGCCCTCACGGGCATTGTGCAAATGGCTACCTCGATCTCGGCGGGTCCTACGGCCAATGTCAGTCCCCAGTTCCCGACCAAAGCAATGCTGCAAGCCCTGCTGCCTCGAATTGCGCCCATTCTGCAGAAAGGCGCCAACCCTGATGGACCCTCAGACTATGAGATAAACGCCGTGCGTCTAAGTCTGTCTAAGGCGCATATCCCCTGCAGGATGACCAAGCAGCATCGCTGCATCTGCCACCAGAATGAGTGTAAGACGGCGTTCACATGCTGGCTCTGCAAAAGACCGCTCTGCTTGGGTATGCCCCGTTGTCTAACGCCCTAGTGTCTGCTGCAATTTCTACATTGTAAAGCTTTTAGGCACCTGCTGGGCCCGGTTCCATTCAATTCCCGGTGACTTTACCTGGTGGGATGAGAGTCTCCACGCAAACCGCTACCGGTCTAAGGCACGCACCCCCACCTGGAAACCCATCCGCTGATTGATCTCTTCAACTTGGCTGTGGTTCTTTACCAACCTTGCCTGGCTGTGTTCTGTACTGCTACCGGTTGTGACTTTTTGGCCACCTGGCCTGTCTCTCTTCTGTACTGCGATGACGGCTTGTGCTTTTTGGGCCAGTTGACTGTGTCTTTGCTGTGTTTTTGGCGATGTCGCCACCTTCTGTTTATGTTTTTTGTCTTAACCTTTCTCCTAAGAGCTTCGCTGTGGCAAAAAGTGATAAGTGCTGCTTTACAACAGTGATCTGTGCAACTGTCGTCTGACCATTTGTGCTATTGTTGCTTCACTGTTTTAAGCCTGTTCGATCTCAGTTATGCCCATACATGTAACAGGTCATCCGCCGATGGGGGGAGGGGGGTTGGGGGTCTGAGCCAAAATTTTGGGAGGGGCGTAGGGCACTAAAAATCGCTCAAAAATCGAAAAAATTGCAATTTTTTGGCTACAAATCGCCAAAAATCGCTAATTTGGGCTGAAATACAGCTAAAAAGTGCTGTTTTGCAGGCGATTTTGGCAATTTTTGTGTCTGAAATTGTAAAAAATTGCAAAAATTTGCTCAAAAATTCACTTGCCAGAATAATCGGTGGGGGGTCGGCGAAATCGTTTCGGGGGAGGGGGTCCCCATCCAGGGGGGTCTGGCCTAAGTCGGGTGGGGGGAGACCCCCCAGACCCCCCTGTTACATGTATGGTTATGCCTGTCCTATCTCAGTAATTGATTTGTTCCCGGTTCGCTCTTGTTGCCACATAAATAAATCGTTTATTGCAAATAAATCACTGTCTTGATCTTTCCGCAACCATCCATTTTCGAATCACAAGCTGTTTCTTTGTCTCTACACAAACACCGCTTTTCAACTCACTCGCAGTTTGTCTCGTCTTCCTGAACTTTTTTCTACACCCTCCTCTAAAACTGAAAACCAAAAACCTCTAAAACTCAATACTTCGTAATTTCTCAACCATGTCTCAACTATGTCTCAACTATGTCTTCGCCTATGTCTCAATTATGCCTCAACTATGTCTGTTTCTGAGACATATGCAGTTCGGTATGTCTAAACCTACCATGTCTACGTTTTAGACATAAAACCCGATGTCCTTCTAGACATACTTTTTTTTCCCTAGACGTCAGATGTCTTGAATCCGGTATGTCGGGACCATAGGAGCAAAAGCTCCTAGGTCTGTGTC
>JASANB010004587.1:0-46946 GCA_030248155.1 Sabatieria punctata | reverse complement strand
CATTTTTGGATCGGGGGGTCCCTAAACTTCTCGTGGTGTGGGGGGGTGGTGGGTGAGGGGGTTTGGACTTTCTAGTTAGGGGATAACCCCAAACCCCCGTAGTACATGTATGCCGGCACCGTATATGGTGTTTTGCAATGTTTGTACGCCTGCGATCCGCGTTCACTCTGCCACAGAATTCAAGTCTATAGAGGCTGGTCCTAGTCAAGTGTTGGCTACCCTACGATTCGATTCAAGATTAAATATGTCTTGAGACAGATAGACGCCAGGAGACCGTGATACACACTGACCAACGGTCGAATTTAAGCTCTCTGGCCAAACTGCAACTGTACTGCAGCATGGGCAGAGCTTCGGCACGGCACTCTTCCAATCGCAACACTGGCGGCATTTAATAGACGACAGCCGTAAGTCAGGGTGACTGTGATATACATACATAATTACATCATCATTCACCCTGACCAAGGGCCGACGTCAGAAGTATGTGCCCATGTGTAGTCAGAGTGCACCGGACATCCTCGGTCACTGTTCATTATGATTGCAAGCACTGCACAGCCGAGTGCAACTCTAGTCATGAATGATTTTCTCATTGACCTAGATGATGCACACAGATGTGAAGCGCTCGGTGGATTGGCGACAATGCTATCGATTTGCAGGCCTAACATGTGCCAAAGCATTCAAGCCCAGCATTGGCCCAGACAGACAGTCTTTGGACAGTGTGTGCAACTCCAGAACCATGGGCACTCCACCGCATCAGCGTTGGGTTGTGACGTACTGCTGCACCAATACAAACCCCAGACCTCTCGGACACTGCAGCACCTCTGACGAGACGGCGGGGTGCATCGGTGAGACATGAATGTCACCCGGTGATGAAGACAACATCTACATTGTACCGGACAATATTCACGACGCACTGACGCACAGAGGATGGGCTGAGCGATGAGCTGAGTGTGTCTCTAGTCACGATCAATTTCACGAGACCACAGCACACACTCAGAACACAACTCTGCATGCAGCAGAGGTGAGGAGATGACAGAGGAAACAACTGGAGAGAAATGAGAGAGAGACTAGTTTTATATCCAGAGACACAGCAATTGACCCTAATCCTCGCATACAAATCTCTTACCTCCAGGGGACTGAAACGATGTTTTCTCTGTTTTATGCAATAAAGATGCGTAAACCTTCAAATAAAGTCCCGCTTTCACAAAGAGTAGCGCCATTTACCGCAGTCACATAAGACAGTTCGTTTTGAAAATAGAGTCTGTGGGGATTTATGCACTTGGATCAGTAAACTTTGTCCTTTAAACGAAACTTGTGCCTAAAAGTTTCATTTGGTAGTTTCTTCAGTCAGTTCAGAACGACCAAAAGAAAGCCTGTCTTGTGACCGGTACAGTACTACAGTACCTACTCAATAGTTTTTCAATCCAACACACATGTAACCCTGGACCGAAACGGTCTAAAGGGAAAATCTCACAGTCTAACCAGACTGCACTGAAGAATAATTCAGGTAATTTCAGCCTTATATAAACAAACGATCAGAATTCCTTTCATATTCTAACTTAGAATTCTGACGTTTGACATAGTGAACAGATCACAATCAAGTAAAGCTCTTTAGCATGTCCGGCATGTCTTGGGACACAATCTCTGCACCCACCCACCGAAACACAGATGGTCCATCAGCCAAAACTCACATAGCAACCTTTGGTTTTTGCATGTCTCTGCAACAGAAGCTCTCTGTATTTTATAGTCAATTTCAAGTGTGGTAGGTATAGTGCGTCTGTTAACCTTATGCACATGTACTGTAAGTGCATCGCGTTGTGTTTTGCTATGCTGATCGTCTTGATGAGAAAGTAAACTAAAATATCCAAACAGCCCCTCCTCACTGTTACTAAAAATTGAGAAGAAAAGCAGAAAAAGTGGTACCGGTTTTTGTTGCGTTGCAATTGTAAAGCAGATTGATTTTCAATATATCTTTCTCACTCAGCCCAGCGCTTTGTCCAATAGGCACTTGTTGACCTCTTTTGGCAAGTATAGTCGGTTGTCCGTTTTTGGAAGCTTCAGTAAGTTCATAATGCAAAATGGAGTCGTAGTCATATCTGACGCCAAGATCAGTAGCTTCTTTATCTCCTACTTTTTCGAACTGATCTCTGAATTCCTCTTGTACATTCTTGTACAGTACATCAACATAGTCATCTCTGTCAATGCGAGACTGTTCATGGTAGAATCCTAGCGCATGCATGAGTTCATGTGTGATTATTCCTTTGTGAATGCAGCCCAGGCCTAACGACAAAGGCTGAGGCTGAACCCACAGCGTCCATCGGCCCACCAACGACCAACAACCGGTGCCTAATTCCCCGCCTGTCATTGGCTTTATATCCAGATAAGAGCTCTCCGTGGTGCGGTTCACGAATCTGAACCATCCACACAATACATACATACGTAGTGCACTGTTTGTTACCTACCGAATGCAAGTTTTCTCGTGAAAATTTTCCATGGCGGCAGCAATGATTTAGCGTGACACAGTAGAATATTTGGATGACAAAACGTACGGCACTATTCCCTCTGGCCAAACGCCATTTAACAGCGTGTTTTTCAAGGCATTTCTGCGCACTCTGTGCTGGAATAGATTGTGCGATTAAAAATATGTAATTCTTTGAATTTAGTTACCTTGCGTACCGCGTACCTACCGTGCGCTACCGGTATCCCTACTATTTGAAAAGGTATCGCACACAAGGCGAAATATAGCAAATGGCAATTCATTACTACTTACTTAGTAGAGCTACCCAGTCTGCACACAAAACGACACACTTGTCCGGGAACAAAATTTTAAAGTGGCCCTCCCTTTCTATTACACAGCGTTGTCGTCTGTGCCTGTTTATTCATTTATATTCACACTGCAATTTTCTTACCATCTACCACATCAGCTAGAGTACAAATCAAGTGCATTATGTTTATCGGACCGGACCACAATCTTTTACAACTTGGATGTTAAACGTGTGAATGATGGTTTCGTTGAAAATTTCGTGTGGACAACCAACTCTTCCAAAAACGTTACAACACATGCCTGTTCAAATGTGATACGTAAACCAATTAGCAAAGAATCACCAATTAAACAGGCCAGTACTGTTGATAATCGTCAAAAGCGTAGAATTCTGACACTTCGCAGCAAGTTGCGAGTCTGGTCATGATTTCCTGCGCAACATGAACTAGACTTGCATCCCGATACGAAATTATAGGGCAAATGAAGCTATGCTGTCGATTGGCAGGCCATTTGACCTAATATGTTCCGGCGTTGGCGGCATTTAGACCCAAAACAGAGATTGCCGTAAGCCAGGGTGGACCAAAACACTGTGATGGTTCAAAGAAAGTTCTGTCTGGAATTTGCAGAGAACGCGAGCCCCCAAACCACCACAGCATCCAAAGTGGCTTGAATCGCTGATGCAAGAAAGCAGAGTGTGCGAAAAAACTCGGAAAAGGACAAAATAGGAAAAAACGGTTGGAGTACCAGCAGTGGCTGCAGAAAGTGAACGAAAAATAGTGTGGTGGTCACGTTGAAGTGCACAATAACTACTGATGTAGTGCATGGAATTAGTTGAAATTTGTAGCAGTAAAATTCGAAGTGTGTCAAAAAATCAGCCGATTCGGTCGAGAAACAAAAAAGTTAATACACATTCAAGTTGCGAATTTAATAAAAACTGTGTCGTGTGTGTAGCCGCTCCCATACGAAAGCAATTAAGCAGGGTTCTGAGGAAACAAAGGCCCTAAAACGAAACAGATGCTATTTTCGCATTGCCCGCAGATTATTACGTAGATGTAAATTTAGCCCAGTTCGCTAGCGGTTTTGTATTTGTTGGCAGCGATAATACTGTAGGTGCACTACTACACCAGCCAGCAGTAAAATGAACAACGGAACTGACAATAAAACAGAAATCACAATAGAAATTGAGTCGCCTCGCTGGGAAGATTGGGTGGCTGGATTAAGTCTACTGCTCTACGGTGGTACTGGCTTGGCCTTCTATGGTGTTATTATAACTGCGCTTTACAAACTTTCTGGAGACATCGCTGGATTTCGAATCTTACTCAGGTATAGCTACAAACTGCCACAACCTAGTTTGTACGAGCACTGTTTCTTTGCCGGAAAAACTCAAGCCGATTTTTCCACGTTTTTGAGTTATTTTCGGTTTTTTCCTATACTTAATTTCCGATATGACAGAAAAAGTTTAACAATGGTTTTTATTGCAAAATTCAACGAAATAGCGGGAGTTTTATTCCAAAATACATGCAAATTTCATGTTTCAGTGAGGTAATAATAAAAGTTGCCTGAAAATGGCGCCGGTATTTGTTAGTAAAAAGAGCTAAGTTTTGCTGTGGAAATGCTTGGAAACTGTAACGTAAATGAAGAGAACATGAAGCCACTCTATCCAGTTACTTTTGCCTATTTTCTTTGAAAACTGGCATAAGTTTTTTCTGCATTTTAGGTTTTTCAGAGCCGTTCAAAAAACGGTTTTTTGAGAAAAAAAGAGGAAAAAACCGACCCAACAACCCTGGTTTGTACTACAGTTGTATTTTAGTGATGCATTGGCGAACACAGGTCAAGTAATAATATTCGGTGTGTGGCCTGGCATCCTAATAATCATCCAGCAAGCGCTACTTCCTAGACCGTTGGTAGCATTTCTGAACGATGGTTTTTGGTTCTGCATGTCTGAGCACTATATCCTAATCGCCTTCTCCCGCTACGTGGCCATCGTGCACCCGTTTTGGTTCAACGCCCGTTTCAAACCACTGGCCTACCCTCTCTGTTTTGTTTCTTGGGTAGCGGCTTTCTTGCAAAGTCTGTCCTTTCGTTTCATGCCATGGAAGACCTTGTTCTATTACCATCCACCGTCTTACGGGTGGGCCAACAGCAACTGGACTTTGTATGAGGAAGGAGAAAAGTATTTCTGGGACTTTTACAACATCCCCATAGTATGTGGCCCGTTTCTGCTCTACGGTGTGGCTGCGTACGTAATGTACCGAAAGCGAAATACGGTAGCCTCGACTGGCAATCAAAACAGCAGAAGTGACAAGGCAGAGCGAAAACTCATGATTCCCTGTTTTATCAACCAAACCTTCTATTTCTTCGGCAGCGTGGTTCTGTTCAAAGCACTCTTGACCATTGGCACAAAATGGGGTTCTTGGGCTATCAACGTTTACCAAGTGACCAACAGTTTAATCAACCCAGTCACGCTTATGTTTATGTCTACGGTATTGAGAACTAAGGTTTTCGGCATGTTCGGCATAACCGGCACAAAGTTTACCCAGACCACCGGCTCAAATCTTCAATCAACCAAGCGAGGTTCTGTTAGTGTTGCGTCTGCAAGAAGAGGTTCTCTAATGGTCAGTCAGGCTAACAGTCCAATCCCAATGCAAGAAACGAAGAGGAATAATGATACCACCGACTAGCTAGCTGAACTTGCCTGTTAACCTGTCTGTCACTAGTATGTACCACCGTATTACTTCACAGCTAAGTTTACAGGACTGGAAAACGCAATAAACATGCATTAAAAAGTAATTTGCAAGGCTGCTGCTACACGGACTGCGTTTTTCCAATGATTGCCAAGACCAAGGGCTGTTTTAGCTTTGGTCCTCCACACTAAAATGGGCTTATTCATGGAAAGTTCGGCGCATTTTTCTGTCAAATGTATTTCACAGCACGAAGTCCACAAAAAGTAGAGATGAACCGATCTGATTCTGTACCAGTATAAACAAATAATTTTTTCGTTCAGCTCACCTGATTGGACAAATTTGAAACGCTTCTGTGAGCTCAATCTTGGCCGTTTGTTAGCCAATTTTCATGCAAAAATGTCAGCTTGTTGGGTCGCAATGGTTGTTCAAAGTTTTCCGTTCCGGTGAGCTGAACGGAAAAATCGTTGTTTCTACCGGTGCTGATGTGACTCAAACAAAAAGTGGTGCAATATCTGGACATCAGTACTCCTCGGTAATACCTGTTTATTGAAAACTTGTCCTCAGGAAGGAAGCAGTGGCAATAACATCACAAGCCTGTTCGAATGTGATACGTATTGATTCATTAACGAATCACTATTTGAACAGGCCAGTGCCAGTTGCCTTGCCAGTTTCGCCTGATTGCACGCACTGCACAGCTGAGTGCAACTCTAGTCATGACAGCTATCCCCATGACCTAGAAGGTGCACACAGATATGAAGCGGTCAGTGGATTGGTGACATACGTAGCTGCCGATTTGTAGGCCTAACATGTGCCAAAGCATCCAAGCCCAGCATTGGCGGCATTTAGACCTTATAGACAGACAGCCGTAAGCCAGGGTGACTGTGATATACACAGATAACGGTACATCACTAACCACTCTGACCAAGGGCCGAATGTCTGAGGTCTGTGGCCAATGTGCAATGCGCAACTCCACTGCACCATGGACACAGCCTCCGTCACTCCGTCCATCAGCGTCTTCAATGGCCAACCGGACGTACCGCTGCACCGACAGAAGCCTCTTCATCTCCCGGATACAGTACCCCTGCTTGAGACGGTGAGGTGCATCGGTGAGACATGAATGTCACCCGGTGATGAAGACAACATCTACCAGACAACATTCACGACGCACTGACGCACAGAGGATGGGCAGAGCGATGAGCTGAGTGTGCCTCTAGTCACGAAACAATGAAACGGGACCACAGCACACACTCAGAACACAACTCTGCATGCCAGCAGAAGTGAGGAGATGACAGAACGAAACACCAGGTGAGGAACTGGACAGAAGGCTGCTTTTATACCGAGAGACAAAACAATTAACCCTAATCCGCAGACACAAATCTCTTATCTCTAGGGGACTGAAACAACGTTTTTCTGCCCAAACAAAGATGTCGTAAACCTCCAAACAAAGTCACCCTCCTGCCATAAATTAGCGGCTGTCGCCGCAGGCGCGGTTGGCTGAGTGACTGCATAGTAAAGATGCAGTCATTTGAATACACGTGCATACCTACTGGCTATCAGAAGGCTGCAGTTACATTTTGTGGCCCCAAGTTGCAAACTTTAGAGGATATGCTAGCTCCTGCTGTGCGATCCACGAAATACAGACGCATCACATTACATTGGTAACCTGGCCGGAGCGTACATAGTGAACATTCTTGCTTCTTTATTATGCGTTCTTGTCTGGCTACGTAAGCTAGGACTAAGGCTAGCACAAGCCTGATTATCAACCGGGCGCTTTTCCACAAATAGCATACATATAACATAGGGTCCTAGGGGGTGTGCGGCTGCCCCTACCCTACCCGACTTAGGCCAGGCCCCCGATCGGGGACCCCCGCCCCGAGACGATTTTTCCGAACCCCTCCGATTTTCTGGCAAGTAATTTTTTAGCCAAATTTTGCGATTTTTACAGCATTTCAGACACTAAAATTGCTAAGATCGTCTGTTAAACTTTTTAGCTATATTTGAGTCAAAATTTACAATTTTTTTGCGATTTTTAGCCCAAACTACGGTTTTTAACCGTTTTCTGGCTGCAGCCCAACCACGCCTCTTCAAATTATATAAAATAATCCCAGTGCAAAAAAACCTGCGTACACCACTGAAATGTTTACTGGAATGGAATCCTGCGTACCTGTTCACTGAAATTATATCGATGGGTCTGAGGGACCAATAAGCACAGTAAACAATGGACGTATGGTCATTCAGCGCTTATTGCCTTACAGCGACCTGTGGCTAGATTAATGTTCAGTGGGTCCTAACCTTCCCTTGTCCCGCTAGGAGAGCCCACGCGCCCAGCCCAAGTGTAATATGTAAATACTTGTTGCAGAAATGTCTTTCTCATTCAGAACGGCGAATGTGCCAAACCAATTGCTGCCACTAGCGCCGGGGGTACAGCAAACTTTGTGGGCCAGCCGGGCTAAGGGTACGCAGGCACTGTACAGCACAGCATTTCGGGCGTTTGCGAAGTTCATGGAGCATCTAACGGGTTCGCCCGATGCCAGCGAAGCCCATTGTTGTGGTGCTGTTTTATCTCCAGTCCCTGCAAGAAAAGGGTCTCGCTGCCGTTACAGTTGCGTCAGTCCTGTAGGCAATCTCATGGTTTCATCGGCTGTCGGGGTTGGAGGCACCAGCCAACGACCACCTGTGTCGCGCGCCTTTGTAGAGGGCATGAGACGTCAGGCGCCACCCTCCAGCTGCCGGACAGTGCCGGCTTCAACGGATACTTTGCGCGCACTGAAACAGCAGGCACTAGTCTCCAATAAGCTAGTAGAATGGCGGGTCCTCTGTATGTCCATGTTCAGTTTTGCTGGCGCCTTGAGATACAGCGAGTGCAGTTGGGTCGGGGGGCGAGGGGGTTTAGCCTTTCTAGCTAGGAAGGTAACCTAAATGCGTTGAACATTGATTAATCACTGGTAAGAAAACATTTCATCATTAGTCTGAAGCAGAAAATTCTCAGAAATCCCCAAACCCCCAAAAAATCACCTAAATTTTAGCAAATTTCCCCAAAAAACCCCCAACCCCCAAAAAATTTACAATTACCCCCAAATTTGTACCCCCAACCCCCAAATGAAATTTTCACCCCTAGATGGTGGCAAAATACCCCCAGATTTGGGGGTAAAACCCCCAACCTGGCAACCCTGCCGAGGGGGGACCAAAATTTCAAATGTCTTTTTAGCTTTTCTCAGTAAGAACGCGGCAAAACTGACTTTTAGGGGTCCCTAATGAGGGCGTATATCTCAGGATCTAAGCAGAGCACAGCAATGAAAATTTCAGCAATCTTTTAAGAATTTATTGATCTTTCATTTAGAAAAGGATTCACTCAAATCCGTTGAGATTTGCAGTTCCTACAGCTGTGGCAAAACTGACTGTTAGTGGTCCCTAACAAAAATTTCAATTTTATCTACCGTATTCAGTTGACTCCTAAGCCTAAGCCTGAGCCTAACTAAAGCCTAAACCTAAGCCTCAGCCTAAGCCTAAGCCTAAGCAAGAAAGTGATTAATTAACACAGGTATAATAGAGGGACCCCTAAAAGTCAGTTAAGGCAAATCTCAACGGATTTGAATGAATCCTTTTTTAAATGAAAGATCAATAAATTCTTAAAGGATTGCTGAAATTTTCATTAATTTGCTCTGCTTAGATCCTGAGATATACGCCCTCATTAGGGACCCCTAAAAGTCAGTTAGTCCCCTTTTCTCTGTATTTCAAATTTACTAAGTTTAACAATGCAGGTACCAGGGTTGCCAGGTTTTTCAGACCCTATCCCCTACTTTTCAGATAAAATCCCCCTACTTCACCCTACCACTTTCAAAAAACCCCTACCAAAAACCCCTACCCTAAGAACTGTAAAAACTGTGGTGTTTTTATGGCATTTACGTTATATCCTTGCGCAAAATTGCAAGTGTAGTAGCTAAGCAATACCTAACTAATACAGTAACAGACTATAAACAAGGAATATCAAGGAACTGAATGCATAAAATCAACGTAAACCTGGGACTTTGAATGTTTTGGCATTTCTGAAGTAGACTCGGGGTCCTTTTACGCGATGAAAACCGATTTGGGTGCATTCAAAAATATGAGTAAAAATTACTGGGGTCATTTTTAAAACTGTACACTGGCTGTATATGTATGTTCACCAAAAGACGGACACAGGTTTTTCAGGCCAAAAACCTGAAAGTAATGGAATGCTAGGTAGTAAACACATAACCAAGGCCGAAGTTCTGTCAAAATTATTACGTGCGTGCAAGTCATAGTTGTTCTGTTCGAAATTTCAGGGTTTCTAACAAGGGGCGTCCATAAACGACGTTATTGCAGAAGGGTACATGGGGTCGGCTAAAATGTGATGACAGACACGCACCAAGAGGGGGGTCGGGGTTAGCAACTTTTTTCGGAATTTTAGGGAACTGTGGTTGTGTCAGTTTCGATTTAGGTACATACAATGTACATAGGTTTCTATGTATAGAAAAGCTCCCCTGAGTGGTTAGTAGGGATTTATTTAATTGACAGTATTGTATGTACTGCATTTCTTGTCAGGGGAGGGGTAAACGGAAACCGACGTCGCCTTAGGGGGTCCCAAAAACCGAGATTTAGGGACGACGTCGTTTATGGATGGTCTCTAAACATAAATGACAATCTGACTTTCGGCCTCTCTCTCCAACCACTACTGGATAGTGGATAAACTTGGAGGGCTCTATTCAACAAAGTTTCCTTATTTTACTTACTCTGCTGGCTACTCCAACTAAAAATGGAATGTGCAGAACAAGTAGAATGGGTCAAGAACTATCTACAAAATTAACAAAAATTATATATTTACAGCTCAATCCTAACATGTGTTGTGTTATTGATGATGAAAGTGACCAGAATTTCCACTCTTTTTTACATTTATGATGCAGACTGACATGGTTTGGTACAAAACACTAAAATATCATTTATGTAACTGAGTGTAAAAAACCCCTACTTCACCGGTAACTACTAAACTTCGCAACATCGCAACCGGTCGCAACTTCGCAACCAGTCGCACCGGTTCGCATCCGCCGGGCGCCAACTCTAGAACGTCGATGCGAAGAAAACAGAAGGCGCAAGAAAAAGTTTTCCGACTTCTTTTTTGTTTTTCCTGTGCCTGTTCTTGCTAGAAGGGCTGCTATGACGTGATGTAAAGGATGCCTAGTTTACTCTTTGTGTCTTTACATTCAATGAAAGATGAGGGTCGCATTCGCATCAACAACAAAGGCAGCCTGTTTCTCCACCACCACAGTTTAAGCAAACGACGCTTGACACCAGCTTTGCATCGCTGCAGTCGAAGGTACAAACACTAGTACATATTGGAATGCAAAAGGCTGAGTATAAATCTTTCAATATCTACTTTAAAATTTGTTTTGCTTTTTTAATAAACAAGTGTAGTAGGCCTTTTAAGCATATTTCTTAGAATACTCGGACTCACAGCGTGTAAGTACCATAATGCGCTGGGTTGGCGGTTCGATTTAACGTGACTCGGTAGGTTTACACATGTTGTAAGACTACAAGCAGTCATAGTACGGCTCGATTTCGGTAAGGAAGGTTAATATAGCTGCAATGTACGTATTACGGCTATTTAATATCTCAGGTAAGATGACTGCTGGTCCAAGTTGCGTCATTGGCTCAGTTGGTAGCTCGCTGCCTCTGAGTCACGGCAGCCCCTGCATCCATAGCTGTTGTAGTGGGTTCGAAACCAGTCTGACTGGAATTAGACGACGCAAAGCCCCACCCAGGCCACCGAAAGCTGGTGACAGCGAGTAGATAAAAGGGAACCGACCGGATCTGCCATTGCACCGAAAGCCGTTCCACAAAGCATGCCACATTGGAGGAGAACATCGACAACGTTAGGAGCTGTCTGAGAAAACTACTATGCCGGGGGCCCTCAGCCAACCGGGGCACTGGCGGCTGTGGGGAGCTGACACCATGACGCCAACACGCCGGCGCTCTCTTAGGGACTGGCACCCAACGGCATGCCTATAAGTGGCTGGGCAGTGAAAGAAGGGAAAAACGTCCGAGATGACGAAATCGGGGGTTGCGAAATGGGCCACGAGTCTGATCGTAAACCGTAAGGCCCCTGCACATCAGATCGGATCGGATCAACTGCTGGTCCTTTATTTTAAGACTGAAGCGAACAGTGTTCTACAGTACATATTAGAAAACGGTAACTTTATAACTTTATACAACGCACATGTACACCAGAGCAAGCCAGCAATAACCCAACAGGGCCACATGCGAGGTAATCACTTGGGCTGAGACGGGCTCGAACCCCTATGTGTCACGCGCCGTGAGCATGGTAGGCAAGATGCTACCCAATGCACCATGGACCGGATTTTCAAATTTGTAGGTGGGCCCGGCCCAGGGGCCTTTGCTGCACGCACGCCTGGCTCAAATCTTCACTCGACCGGAGCTTGGTCACGGCCGACCATGCTCGGTCTCTAACCCCATTACGTATGCAATAATGAAGTAAATTTTTATCAGTATCTGCCTACGGTTTACGATCGCATTGTATCAAGAATAGAAAAAGTGTCTCTATGTGCACAATCACAATCCAAAGATTTAGCCGTGTTGCGTTAATTGTGGTCATACTGTATGTTTTGATCGGTGCAGCCTGGTAACAGTGTTGCCGATCCAAAAATTGTTATGTTTTTTTGTAAAATAAACCGAACGCTTATTGGTCGCACCAAAATTGTATTCTTGCCTAAAAGCGAAATTTTCAGCCCAAAAATTATTCAGTTTCACTTGATTATTGCTATTTTTACCAAAATCTTATGGTTAAAACACTGCAAGTCTTCCTTCCTGGCTTTCTGTAGCATTGAATACATTTTCATTTAATGTCCTTGTCCTTCATCCGCTCCGCCCCTCAGTGTCCATCAAACAGTGTCCCCTCTACTAGAACATTGCTGTTTCGTAACATAATCCGGAATTTCTGATTCATTTTGCGCAATTTCATCGTCAAATAAATCTTCGCGTCTATATTCTAGAGTTGGCGCCCGGCGGATGCGAACGGGTGCGACTGGTTGCGAAGTTGCGACTGGTTGCGATGTTGCGAAGTTTAGTAGTTACCTACTTCACCCTACCAAAATGTAAAAACCCCCTACCAAATCCCCCTACCTGAAAAATTTCCCCCTACTGAGCGACAAAAACCCCTACAGGTAGGGGGAAAACCCCTACCCTGGCAACCTTGGCAGGTACACAGAGTATACAGTCGCAAAATATGCAGAATTTATCGCTGAAAACCTAATTATTTAGTTATTTAAACTATTTGGTATAAAAAAACAAAATACCAAACAGTAACCAAATACCTAGAAAATACCAAATAATACCGGATACCATTTGCATCCCTAATCTCAAAAGCAGAGCATCTTATTAATGAAGGTTTCACAACAAATCTTTGAAGAATTTGTTTATCTTTCATTTGAAACACCATTGATTGAAATCGGTTGAGATTTGCGGTTGCTCAGTAAAAAACCTGCCGGGTTGGTTGTTGCTCGGCTAGCTGGATGAATTACGAGTGAGAAAGGAAGGAATAGGAAAGGAAGAAAAGAACCCAACCCCCAGTCGCGCGCCGGACCGCAGCTCTCTCTGTTAATTCTCCTCTTGGTAATATGGATTCGGACCCCCGGACCCCCGGACCCCCACCGAATTCGGACCCCCAGCCTGGTACGGAAAAATGGTTCTTAAGATTCGGGACCCCACCTCGGCCGTAGTTTAAATTTCACGAAAGTTTATTTGCAAAATTTTGGGGCACATTTTTGGACACATCGGTTTCGGTACGCGGAGCATTCCCCCATCCGCCGACCACCCTAACTTTTGGCCTCAATTTCAAGCTGGAATTCAACTTTCTTCCGGTACCAATTTTCACTTTATTTCTTCTATTTTGGTGCATGATCTCTGCTGTTCTTCCGGTACCAATTTTCACTTTATTATTTCTATTTTGGTGTATGATCTCTGCTGTTCTTCCGGTACCGATTTTCACTTTACTTCTTGTATTTTAGTGTATGATCTGTGCTAGTGCGTCTGGTCGCAAATTCTCTCTGGTAGATTGGAGTGCTGACGCAACTCTGTTCGGGCACTTTATACTTGATTCGATATTGCCATATGGTGTGTGTATTACATTTTTCCTTGTGTAGCGTAAGTACGATAAATCTTTTTAAATACTTCGTTATTATTGGGTCTACATGCGCGCGTGCTGCTGTTGCTAAGTAAATTTATTTGAAATATAATTTAATTATAATTTACTTGTACTAGTAAATTTCTAAAAAAGTTACCATAATTGAAATTATACTTATAATTTACTTAAGGCAAAAATTCACTTTTAATATAATTGAAATTATAATTTACTTACCAAATAATTTACCTGGATTAGTAAATTTCTAAAAAGTACAATTAAAAATATTATTACAATTTACTTAGCAACAATAGCGCGTACGAAACGAATATACTACTGTACTGTGGAACCAATGTGATGCTCCTTTCGAGCGAAAGAGATACAATGTAGTCTCGGTTAATGTGTTCAACAACGGCATTTCAATTCCCCGATACTATCAGGGTTCGTGCCGGTCAGGGGATTTAAAATTTGTCAGGGGATTTTGGGACTTATCAGCGGAAATTGCTGGCGTCACTACATAAAAACATCCATTCAGTAGGTTGTAGAAGCAGCAATGAAAGTGCATGTAATTCAGTCGATATCAGTGCGTTTTAGAAGGGTAATTTTTCAAAAATTTTCTCGCCCCGGTTGAACGGCCCAACCAAACCACTTCAAACAGTGGCGTATCCAGGGGGTGTAGGGTGTGTACACCCCCCTTTGCGGTGGAGGTAGGAAGAAAAAGTCTGTCAAAAATAAGCGAAACTAATGAATTATGTACCAAAACTGTCTATTTTGTGCTCAGAATGCCTTTTAAATGCGTTTTTGAAGGCTAAATTTGTGAAAATTTAGCCTTCAAAATTAAAAGTTTCTGCCCGACCAGGCCACTTTAAGCTACTAAAACTTTTAATTTCTGTTAATTTTAAGCCTGGAATGTGTTTTAAACGCGTTTTTAAGGCAAATTTTGCTAAATTTTCTTGCCCTGGTTCGGCAGCACGATAACCATAACCCAGAGGCCCATAACCCAGAGGTCGGTGGATCGAAACCACTCGCTGCTACCAAATGTTGCTTTGGCCTCCTCTGAGAGATCATCTGCTAGTGAATATTTGTTGAGCTCCGGCTTCAATTGGTAGATATCCAGTTGGTTGTGCTGGTACTCTTTTTTGATAATTTGAGGGACCGCACGGGCTTCCAAAGTAGTGTGACTGCCATCCTTCAGCTTGAGCTTGACTGTGACTCTATAGGTGCCGATCACCATTGGAACTGAGGATCCGAATGTCATGATGGAAAGCGGTTCCTTCTTGCCCATCTTCAGCTGGAGCTTCTTGGCCAGATCCAAAGTGATGTAGCTGCGCTCGCTTCCAGTATCCATCAGCAGCCGAACATCCACTGTTTCGGCAGGGTCCCGTGCATTCACAGCCACAGTCCTTGCAGTTGGCAAGATCGCCTTTGCTCCATAGGCAAACAGGCATACTTCATGTCCTTTGGCTTTGGAATCTAATTCTTCTTCTTCTTCTTCTTGAGCAAGTTGAACAAGCTCCCTTTGGCCATTCTGGTTTCCCTTTCGGAATTCTTCTTTGATTCGTCCTTTGGGGAACTTGTCTGGGCACAAACTTGAGTGATGTACCCCTTCTTTCTTGCAGTAGAAGCATGGCTTCATGCTCATGCACTTGTGGCTGAGGTGATCTTGCCTGAAGCAGATGTAGCAGCGGCCTTTGATCCTTTCTTTTCTGGCTTCAATGGTGGTGAATTTCGGGCATTCATTATTCCAGTGAAGTCCATTGCAGAAAATGCAGCTCCTTGTTGGTTTCTGGTTCGCTCCAGCGAATAGAGCTTCGGTAGTTGTATGCTGAATTGGCTTTGGAAGGCTTCTTTTGGTGGCAATTGATTGAGATGAGGAGGAGGAGGAGAAAAGTTCCAGTGATTCTTGCATCATCACAAGCCATTTGAGCTTTTTCCTCAATAGGGCTGTTGTCCATTTTTCTTCTGGATCCTTTTGTTTCTCCAGCTCCATCATAGTTTCTCTGGGGAGTTTGCACTTGATTATTGTGATGAAGGCTGACTGCTCCACATCTTCCCCTAATGCTTCCAGTGAGCGAAGAATCTTCTCGATCTGGTCATAGGTGGCTTGAAGCTTCTGGGGGTCATTGGGGCAAGATGGCAAGTCCGATAAGGCTGCATGGTGGGCATCCACAACTCGTTGTTGGTTGCCAAATCGTTCTTGAAGCAAGTTGACAGCAACGTCATAGTTCTCATTGGTAACTTGTAGGCCTTCAAGAGCGTTCTTGGCCTTGCCTTCCAGGTTGCACTTCAGGTAGTTGAGTTTGTCCACTTCCTTGAGTGCTGGATTCTCATGGATGGCTGCAGAAAATGAGTCCCAGAATTCCTTCCATTTGAGGAGAGATCCATCGAATTTCGGAAGTTGAAGCTTTGGGAGCTTGATTGTTGCGCCATTAGTTGTAGTCGATTGGACTGAGGTATTCAGCTTTTCTTGATGGCTGTCCTCTTCTTGTTTCATCTGAAGCTCGAATCTTCTTTGGCTTTCTTTATCCTCAGCTCCCAGTCTCTCGAGTTCCAGTTCCTTCCTGATGTTTTCTTGGATCTGCAGCCTTCTTGTTTCCTCTTGAAGTTGAGCCTTTCTTGTTTCTTCTTGAAGTTGAATTTCGGCCTTTCTAGTGTCTTCTTGAATTCGAAGTCTTCTTGTTTCTTCTTCCATCTCCATCCTTTTCAGTTCTCTTTCTTCTGCCTCTTTCTTAAGGCGGTCTTCTCTCTCTTCTTCTTCTCTGTTGAGGCGGTCTCCTCTTTCTTGTTCTTCTCTGTTGAGGCGGTCTCCTCTTTCTTGTTCTTCTCTGTTGAGGCGGTCTCCTCGCTCCTGCGCTTCCTTTTCTTTCAGCTCCTTCTTGTCATTGAAGTCCAGCTGGATCTGCATGTCATCCAGGGTGTCTTCAGCTTTGGAGACCAGTTTGGAGAGCATCTCAGAGGTCTGCTGGAAGTTTGGATCCTCTTCTTTTGAACTTGATGCCAGCTTGATGAATTGCTCCAGCAGCCTCTTCAGGGTGGTGCTCTTCCTCTTCAGTCGCACTTGGAGCTTGGCGATGTTGATAGAAGGTGGCTCTTCTTGGTTGAGCAGATCGTCAGAAGTGGACAGGATGTTGATCACTTCTTCCTTGATGGCGGCGATGGAGTTGAGGAGTTCTTTGGCCATGTTGATAACCACTCGCTGCTACCAAATGTTGCGGTGGATCGGTGAATGAAGTTGGAGTTGGGATTCTTTCCCTTTATTCGGGAACAGGAACAACAATATAACAATTGGGGGTTAGCTGTCCACAACAGCTATGGTACAATTCGGCTCGCTGTTCACAACAGCAATGGTAACAATCAGGCTCGGCTCCGCTACACAATCAAGTAGCGATGGATAATCAATTTGGTTTCTTGAATACACAATGGCCGGGCTGGGCCCTTATATAGCTCAACAGAAAGTTCTAGAAAGTTCTAGAGCATGACAATGCACGCGCCTATACATACAATGTATAGAAAGTTCTAGAAAGCCACGCCCACCAACCAATCGGAGGCGAGGCACAGAATATTCTAGAAACAAAATGGCACTCCTATACTTTCTACATGGAATATTCTAGAACAATAATTCGGCACGCGCGATAACTTTGTAGTAAAGTGACGTAACATGACGTCATCTAACCTAATACAATTGCACTTGACTGCGCTAATGCGCCATAATCTATGCCTAGCCTAGGTCTACAGCAAAAATATACTTTAGTTCTTTGCCATTCTCGTGGCTTCCACGACACTCCCCAACGAAGAGTGTCTGCTCGATCGGTCCATCTTGAGCTTGATTGGACTCCAGGGCGACTAGAGCAGCTTCTGTAGATTTTTTGGGGTAGTCGTATTTGACTCTTCCATTCAGAACCAACCCAAATTTGGAGTCGGAAAGGTAGAGTCCTTCACTCAGTTGAATCTTCTTTTCTGTCAGGATGAAGTCCCCATAATAGTCGCTGCCAATCAGCAGTTCGATTGGAGTTGCTTTGGCCTCCTCTGAGAGATCATCTGCTAGTGAATATTTGTTGAGCTCCGGCTTCAATTGGTAGATATCCAGTTGGTTGTGCTGGTACTCTTTTTTGATAATTTGAGGGACCGCACGGGCTTCCAAAGTAGTGTGACTGCCATCCTTCAGCTTGAGCTTGACTGTGACTCTATAGGTGCCGATCACCATTGGAACTGAGGATCCGAATGTCATGATGGAAAGCGGTTCCTTCTTGCCCATCTTCAGCTGGAGCTTCTTGGCCAGATCCAAAGTGATGTAGCTGCGCTCGCTTCCAGTATCCATCAGCAGCCGAACATCCACTGTTTCGGCAGGGTCCCGTGCATTCACAGCCACAGTCCTTGCAGTTGGCAAGATCGCCTTTGCTCCATAGGCAAACAGGCATACTTCATGTCCTTTGGCTTTGGAATCTAATTCTTCTTCTTCTTCTTCTTCTTGAGCAAGTTGAACAAGCTCCCTTTGGCCATTCTGGTTTCCCTTTCGGAATTCTTCTTTGATTCGTCCTTTGGGGAACTTGTCTGGGCACAAACTTGAGTGATGTACCCCTTCTTTCTTGCAGTAGAAGCATGGCTTCATGCTCATGCACTTGTGGCTGAGGTGATCTTGCCTGAAGCAGATGTAGCAGCGGCCTTTGATCCTTTCTTTTCTGGCTTCAATGGTGGTGAATTTGGGGCATTCATTATTCCAGTGAAGTCCATTGCAGAAAATGCAGCTCCTTGTTGGTTTCTGGTTCGCTCCAGCGAATAGAGCTTCGGTAGTTGTATGCTGAATTGGCTTTGGAAGGCTTCTTTTGGTGGCAATTGATTGAGATGAGGAGGAGGAGGAGAAAAGTTCCAGTGATTCTTGCATCATCACAAGCCATTTGAGCTTTTTCCTCAATAGGGCTGTTGTCCATTTTTCTTCTGGATCCTTTTGTTTCTCCAGCTCCATCATAGTTTCTCTGGGGAGTTTGCACTTGATTATTGTGATGAAAGCTGACTGCTCCACATCTTCCCCTAATGCTTCCAGTGAGCGAAGAATCTTCTCGATCTGGTCATAGGTGGCTTGAAGCTTCTGGGGGTCATTGGGGCAAGATGGCAAGTCCGATAAGGCTGCATGGTGGGCATCCACAACTCGTTGCTGGTTGCCAAATCGTTCTTGAAGCAAGTTGACAGCAACGTCATAGTTCTCATTGGTAACTTGTAGGCCTTCAAGAGCGTTCTTGGCCTTGCCTTCCAGGTTGCACTTCAGGTAGTTGAGTTTGTCCACTTCCTTGAGTGCTGGATTCTCATGGATGGCTGCAGAAAATGAGTCCCAGAATTCCTTCCATTTGAGGAGAGATCCATCGAATTTCGGAAGTTGAAGCTTTGGGAGCTTGATTGTTGCGCCATTAGTTGTAGTCGATTGGACTGAGGTATTCAGCTTTTCTTGATGGCTGTCCTCTTCTTGTTTCATCTGAAGCTCGAATCTTCTTTGGCTTTCTTTATCCTCAGCTCCCAGTCTCTCGAGTTCCAGTTCCTTTCTGATGTTCTCTTGGATCTGCAGCCTTCTTGTTTCCTCTTGAAGTTGAGCCTTTCTTGTTTCTTCTTGAAGTTGAATTTCGGCCTTTCTAGTGTCTTCTTGAATTCGAAGTCTTCTTGTTTCTTCTTCCATCTCCATCCTTTTCAGTTCTCTTTCTTCTGCCTCTTTCTTAAGGCGGTCTTCTCTCTCTTCTTCTTCTCTGTTGAGGCGGTCTCCTCTTTCTTGTTCTTCTCTGTTGAGGCGGTCTCCTCGCTCCTGCGCTTCCTTTTCTTTCAGCTCCTTCTTGTCATTGAAGTCCAGCTGGATCTGCATGTCATCCAGGGTGTCTTCAGCTTTGGAGACCATTTTGGAGAGCATCTCAGAGGTCTGCTGGAAGTTTGGATCCTCTTCTTTTGAACTTGATGCCAGCTTGATGAATTGCTCCAGCAGCCTCTTCAGGGTGGTGCTCTTCCTCTTCAGTCGCACTTGGAGCTTGGCGATGTTGATAGAAGGTGGCTCTTCTTGGTTGAGCAGATCGTCAGAAGTGGACAGGATGTTGATCACTTCTTCCTTGATGGCGGCGATGGAGTTGAGGAGTTCTTTGGCCATGTTGATAACCACTCGCTGCTACCAAATGTTGCGGTGGATCGGTGAATGAAGTTGGAGTTGGGATTCTTTCCCTTTATTCGGGAACAGGAACAACAATATAACAATTGGGGGTTAGCTGTCCACAACAGCTATGGTACAATTCGGCTCGCTGTTCACAACAGCAATGGTAACAATCAGGCTCGGCTCCGCTACACAATCAAGTAGCGATGGATAATCAATTTGGTTTCTTGAATACACAATGGCCGGGCTGGGCCCTTATATAGCTCAACAGAAAGTTCTAGAAAGTTCTAGAGCATGACAATGCACGCGCCTATACATACAATGTATAGAAAGTTCTAGAAAGCCACGCCCACCAACCAATCGGAGGCGAGGCACAGAATATTCTAGAAACAAAATGGCACTCCTATACTTTCTACATGGAATATTCTAGAACAATAATTCGGCACGCGCGATAACTTTGTAGTAAAGTGACGTAACATGACGTCATCTAACCTAATACAATTGCACTTGACTGCGCTAATGCGCCATAATCTATGCCTAGCCTAGGTCTACAGCAAAAATATACTTTAGTTCTTTGCCATTCTCGTGGCTTCCACGACAATAATATTAATTAATAATGTTGCGGTGGATCAGGAACAGAAGACTTGAGTTGGGAATTTCCCTTTATTTCGGGAATAACAACAATAATAACAATTGGGATTGGGGCTGCACAGACACAGCAATTGGGAAAGTAGAGGATAGCTTGAGAGGATACAGAGAATAGGTTGGTAACAGAGGATCTGTAGAAACAGAGGATAGACAATGGCCGAGCTGGGCCCTTATATAGCTCAACAGAATATTCTAGAAAGTTCTAGAAGAGTGACGTAACATTATCGTAGGCGCTTATATACAATGCAAGGAAAGTTCTAGAAGGCCACGCCCACCTGCCAATAGGAGGCGAGGCGAAGAAAGTTCTGGAAGAATTGAGGCACGCCTCTACTTTGTAGCAAAGTGACGCCACATGACGTCATGGCGGCCTAGCTAGCTCTGGTACATCGCGCCTATAAACTATTTGTACATGAATGCTCAACAATAGCGTTACCTAGCCTTGTACAATAATTAATACTACTCCCCTCCTCTCTTATAAGCTCGTGTCTTTCACGACACTCCCCAGCGAAGAGCTTGTACCTCGTCCTTTTGCTTCTTGACTTCTTTGGGAGTAGACAAGGCTTCTTGCCATTGCTCTTGGTTGAAGTTTTGAGGGGAATGCTGCTTGGAGGAGGTAGATTCTTTTTCCTTGGTTCCTTGTAGTTCATCTTTGTCTTCTTTGTGACTGTTTGTTTGTTGATCCAGCGATTCTCTCCATTCGGCTTGGTTTTCTTGAGGCCATCCGGCTTGGGCATGGAATGGACTTGAGTGTCCTTGCTTGCAGAAGAGAAATCTTCTTTCTTCTCATCATGAAGTGGCTTGAGATTGAGGCACAGCAGATTGGGCTCTGCTGGCTGCTTGGAGTCTTGCTTGACTCTTCCAGTGGTGAGCCATCCAAGTTTGGAGTTGACCAGGTATAGTCCTTGATCCAGTTGAATTTTCTTTGGCAGGATGAGGTCACCATAATAGTCATTGCCAATGAGAAGTTTGAGTTGAGTTGACTCCGATTTTTGTGGAAGATCGTCAGCCAAAGAATACTTGTTGAGGACCAGCTTGTAGCGCTGTAGATCCATTGGTTTGCACTCCATGAGGCCAGCAATATCGGGCACAACATGAGCTTTGAAGGTGAAGAAGCTGCCATCTTTGAGCTTGAGCTTGAGGGTGGTCATCTGAGCATCGATGACCTTGGGAGTTGAGGAACCAAAAGTCAGAATGGCAATCTTCTCTTTTCTTCCCATCTTCAACTGGAGCTTCTTGGCCAGATCGGATGAGATGTAGCTGCGATGGCTTCCACTATCCATCAGGAGTCGAATCTTGATGCCTTGAGTTGGCTTTTGGGGGTTCAGGACAACAGTCGTTGCAGTTGGCATGAGAACTCGTTCTCCAAAGGCCAATAGGCTTCCTTCTTCCGCTTGAATATCTTGGGCTGTCTCCTGAACCAGTTGAGCAGGCTCCTTTTGAAGATTGGCATTTCTTCGTTGAAATCTTTGATTGAGGGGACCTCTTGGGAATTTGTCTGGACACAGACTTGAATGATGCACCATCACTTTCTTGCAGTGAAAGCATTTCTTGGTGCTTGAACAGCCTTTGCTGAGGTGATCCCTCTTGAAACAGATGAAGCAGGAGCTCTTGATCCTCTGTTTTCTTGCCTCCACAGTGTTGAAATTGGGGCATTCATCATTCCAATGAAGGCCATTGCAGAAAATGCAACCTCTTGTTGGTTTCTGGTTCACTCCAGCAAATAGGGCTTCGGTAGTTGTATGCTGGGTTGGCTTTGGAAGGCTCCTTTTGGTGGCAATTGATTGAGATGAGGAGGAGGAGAAGAAAGGTTCCAGTGATTCTTGCATCATCACGAGCCATTTGAGCTTCTTCCTCAATAGCGCAGTTGTCCACTTTTCTTCTGGATCCTTTCGTTCTTCCAGCTTCATCATGGCTTCTTTGGGGAGTTTGGACTTGATTGTTGTGATGAGGGCTGAATGCTCCACATTTTCTCCCAATGCCTGCAGTGAGCGAAGAATCTTCTCGATCTGGTCATAGGTGACTTGAAGCTTATGGGGGTCATTGGGGCAAGATGGCAGGTCCGATAAGGCTGCATGGTGGGCATCCACAACTCGTTGCTGATTGCCAAATCGTTCTTGAAGCAAGTTGACAGCAACGTCATAGTTCTCATTGGTGACTTGTAAGCCTTCAAGAGAGTTCTTGGCCTTGCCTTCCAGGTTGCACTTCAGGTAGTTGAGTTTGTCGACCTCCTTGAGCACTGGATTCTCATGGATGGCTGCAGAGAATGAGTCCCAAAATTCTTTCCACTTGAGGAGAGATCCATCGAATTTGGGTAGCTGGAGCTTTGGGAGCTTGACTGTTGCACCATTGGTTGTAGTCGATTGAACAGATGTATTCAGCTTTTCTTGATGGCTGTCCTCTTCTTGTTTCATCTGAAGCTCAAATCTTCTTTGACTGTCTTTGTCTTCAGCTCCCAGTCTCTCCAGTTCCAGTTCCTTTCTAATGTTCTCTTGGATCTGCAGCCTTCTTGTTTCCTCTTGAAGCTGAATTTCCGTCTTTCTGGTTTCTTCTTGAATCTGGAGTCTTCTTGTTTCTTCTTCCATCTCCATCCTTTTCAGTTGTCTTTCTTCTGCCTCTTTCTTAAGGCGGTCTTCTCTTTCCTGTTCTTCTCTGTTGAGACGATCTCCTCTTTCTTGCTTCTCTCTGTTGAGGCGGTCTCCTCGCTCCTGCGCTTCCTTTTCTTTCAGCTCCTTTTTGTCGTTGAAGTCCAGTTGAATCTGCATGTCATCCAGGGTGTCTTCAGCCTTGGAGACCAGTTTGGAAAGCATCTCAGAGGTCTGCTGGAAGTTTGCATCCTCTTCTTTTGAACTTGATGCCAGCTTGGTGAATTGCTCCAACAGTCTCTTTAAGGTGGTGCTCTTCCTCTTCAGCCTGACTTGGAGCTTGGCGATGTTGATGGAAGCTGGCTCTTCCTGGTTGAGCAGGTCATCGGAAGCTGAGAGAATGTTGATCACCTCTTCTTTGATAGTGGCGATGGAGTTGAGAAGTTCCTTTGCCATTTTGATTGAAGTTGAGTTCCTTGAGTCTTTGAGGCAGGCAAGAACCACTTGAAGTAACCACTCGCTGCTACCAAATGTTGCGGTGGATCAGGAACAGAAGCCTTGAGTTGGGAATTTCCCTTTATTTCGGGAATAACAACAATAATAACAATTGGGATTGGGGCTGCACAGACACAGCAATTGGGAAAGTAGAGGATAGCTTGAGAGGATACAGAGAATAGGTTGGTAACAGAGGATCTGTAGAAACAGAGGATAGACAATGGCCGAGCTGGGCCCTTATATAGCTCAACAGAATATTCTAGAAAGTTCTAGAAGAGTGACGTAACATTATCGTAGGCGCTTATATACAATGCAAGGAAAGTTCTAGAAGGCCACGCCCACCTGCCAATAGGAGGCGAGGCGAAGAAAGTTCTGGAAGAATTGAGGCACGCCTCTACTTTGTAGCAAAGTGACGCCACATGACGTCATGGCGGCCTAGCTAGCTCTGGTACATCGCGCCTATAAACTATTTGTACATGAATGCTCAACAATAGCGTTACCTAGCCTTGTACAATAATTAATACTACTCCCCTCCTCTCTTATAAGCTCGTGTCTTTCACGACAGGCCCAACCAGGCACTTTCAAAAGTTTACACCCCCCTTTTCCGAAATCCTGGATACGCCACTGACTTCAAACTACTAAAACTGTTAGTTGTATGCTCAGAGTGCCTTTCAAACGCAATTTTCAATATTTCCTCGCATCTGGCTGGGCAGGCAAAATCGGGGGAATGTCAGGGGATTTTGATCACCAGATTGACACGACCCTGACTATGATGAGTTTTAGATTCATATATACAGTAGTAGCTCCCTCGCTAGCAAAGATTTCTAGCACAATTCTTATTCAGATTTGATGTACTTTCAGTGGAGCTCAGCGACAGAGTGAAGAAGTCAGTTTTTTGCTCTCCTACCTGCCGTACGGTATTTCTCATTACATTTTAATTATTTTTATCTGAGAAATACTTTGTTGTGCTCTATTTTTTTGCAAGTTTCTCTGTTTACTGCAATGCTCAATGTTGACCTTCCGCTTTAACTGTTACGCAGCTTTTTTACTCACCACCAAGTCAAGCATTTTTGACAATTTCGTTTATCTGATGCTTAATTTATTTCTATGACGTGCAGTTTGCTGGGAAATACGTTACGCAAAGTCATCACATAATGATCATATACGAACGAATTTACAGCGTTACAGTAATTGATAAAATCAGAGCTTAAAGAAACCGATTGCCGGCTCAATCCTACCTGGCAAGGCAAACTGCCTTATTAAATTTCACCCTAAAGGGTGATCCTAACTCTGAACCTGCACCCAGCTAAGCCTGAACCTAAGCATCAGCTTGAAACTGAGGCCTAAAGTTATGGTGGTCGGCGGATGGGGGGAATGGTCCGCGTACCGAAACCGAGGTGTCCAACAAATGTGCCCCGAAATTTGCATATAAAACGGCGTGAAATTTAAACTACGGTCCCGGTATGGGGTTCCGAATCCACAAACCGTTGTTTCCGTACCAGGCTGGGGGTCCGAATTCGGTGGGGGTCCGGGGGTTCGGGGGTCCGAATCCATATTACCCTCCTCTTCCGTTTTTATACGCACACTGTCTGTTAATACACGGCCTTTTCCCTTATAGGGTGCTGCAAAAAATTTTGTGATTCCTAAGTGTTTTTGCTCATTGCTCGGTTTCTGGTGTTTACGTAGGCCATAAATAGGTAGCAAAGCTAGTAGCAGTACGATCGACGCCCATGATTTCAGTTTTTGCAAGTTTTTCTTTCTTTGTTTTTCGGAAATAAACGCTCAAAGAAAATTAGAGTCCTCAGAAGGTAGTAGTGCCTCAATTGACATGATGCTGTCAACATGTTTTCCCTTTGACAAAACTAAGTGACAGAGTATTCTTCTGGGTAAGCTACTTGATAGTCGATCGGGTGATTTAGACTTAGGCACTCCCAATTACCTCCCTAACTACATATTGCATGAGTGAAATACTCGAATAATCATGCAGTTTGTTTGATTCATGGCTCTGGTTCCACATTGGTCTGGAACGACTTCGTTATTGCCGGAGAGCTACAATTATACTACACACGAACTACTGTAGAAACGCATGCAAATGCAAAATGTTCATTATTCGAATAGAACACTATAGTTTCAGTTGTTCGATCCTTCAGGAAGTGTACGCACAGGCACGGAAGTGCGACAGGCCCGAAATCAGGTAGTGTATGGCTGGCTGTTTATAAATCTTTAAGTGATTTCGTATCATTCTCAAGGACCAAGGACCTGCCAAGCCAATGCCGTGCATTCACTGGCTATACAGTAGAACCTCCTCCATAAATCGGACTCCACATTGGGACGCCTCCATATAATGAGACGCGTTTTCGGTCACTGTGTGGCCGTTCCATGTCTCCAACTTCAAGCCTGATACCACCTAGCTGACCGGTACCGAAAGCCCTCTCTAGTGAAATTGATGACCCACTTTGGCCGGCGACCCTTTTTGTAAATCGGCTAGGAGCGGGTCAAAGCTTCAACGTTTTTTGGAGAATCGGCATTTTCTCACAATGATTTGGTGAATTTTTGGGAAATCGGCCTACCCCCTCCCTCCGTAGCAGCTCATCCCATACAGCCCTACATTTTTTCCGGCCCATTCATGTCATGTCATCTAGGTATTAATGTTGCTGCTGGCCGTCGGCGCAGTTGGTGTGTGTAGTGGTTTGGGCCGCGAAGCCGCTGTGTGCGTACCATGGGCCCTACGCACGTTCGTCCACTGAGCAGGACAAGTTCTTGCCGCACGGAGTTGCACGTTGGCGTAAAGCCCAACCCAGGCTACTGAAAGCTGGCGATGGCTAGTAGGGAAATGGGAACGGACTGTAGCTGCAGTTGCTCCTATACATGTAACAGGTCGTCCGCCGAAGGGGGAGGGTTGGGGGTCTGAGCCCAAACTTTGGGAGAGGGTTGGGCACAAAAAACGCTCAAAAATAGAAAAAATCGCAATTTTTCGGCTAAACATCGTCAAAAATCGCTAATTTTGGGTTAAAATACAACTAAAAAGTGCTGTTTTGCAGGCGATTTTGGCAATTTTTGTGTCTGAAATTGTAAATAATTGCAAAAAATTGCTCAAAAAATTACTTGACAGAAAAAGCGGAGGGGGTCCCGATCCGGGGGGTCTGGCCTAAATCCGGTTGGGGCAGACCCCCAGACCCCCTGTTACATGTTTGGTTGCGCACCTAAGTTACAATAGCAATCACACCTGTTGGGAAAAATGGAAACGGAGACAGCTACCACTGAGATCCGCCCGGACTGACACCGAGCATGTGTGCCAGCTAGTAGAGAAGGCAACGAAGGAAGGGCAGGATGTGGGTGTGCGTGATGGGCCAATGGGCGGCCTAATGCAAAGGCAGCAGGCCTGCACCCGCAAACCATCCAATCCAATGTTTCTGGCCCAAGTATTTACTACCTACTACTACATGAATTTGTGTCGTCGTATTTAAGTTATGTTGGCCTTTAGAAATAAATAGCTATTCTTACCAGGCAGCAAATATTTGGGAACTCCTATGACATAATGGCATTTTCAGTACCTAACAAGTAAACTCTTTTCAGTACTTATAGCTATGAGCTCAGAGATTACATTGTACCTATATTTTACACAATTTGAGAACACCTCTAATACAATGTATTTAATTGATGCTTGATAAGAGCTGTATGTACAGTATGTACTATACTGTAGTTACAAACGTACGTATGTACGACGTAGTAGTTACAAAATTAACAACCCATTCTGTCTTTGATCTGGCTTCTGGTCTAAGTATCGCCTTGGTCTGGTGAACATTCTCATGACATGGCAATTTGATAACAGTTTATCAAAATCCGAATCTTGGCAATTCCTCAATTTTGGGTTTCTCACAATCACCTGGCTTGAAATTATGGCGAATTATTCGGTTAAAAACCTATGAGAAATTAAAAAAACTTACAAAAAGTAAAAGAATGGGCGTCGGCCGTATCAGCAGAGGGCTTTCCTACCTATACAGGGCCTAAAGACTAAAACACAGGGCAAAAAACGGTTAAGAATCACCCGAATGGGACTGCGCATCTTTAAAAGCAGCACCGGCGGTCTTATCGGATCACGTGGGGGAAAAGGCCGCTTATGAGCGAACGGTGTTTAAAATACGGAAAGGTAATATCGAATCGGGCGCGTCGTCAGTGCCCAACACAGCAAAAAAGCGGTCGCCAGTTAGTTTTAAAGCACGGTGACTGCTTTCCTTAGATGACTTGTGTCGTGCTGTGTCGTACGGTCCGCGCTGCTTGACTTTTTCGGTCGCTGGCTTTCCTTGATCTCGACTTGCGTACAGGTCATACTTGCGCTTCCGTACATACATGTAACAGCTCCGGGCCGACCTGGGGGGAGGGGGGTAGGGGGGGTTTTCCTCAGGTGGGGGGTCGAGGGGGGGTTTCGCCCAGGTGGGGGGTCCCAAATTTCAAAAAGCTCCAAAACGCCTAGAAATGCGTTTTTAGCACGTTTTTCTCAGTAAGGACGCTAAAAATCGCTATTTTAAGCTGCCAAATAGCGTTTTAAAGCTAAAAACAAGCAAAAAATGACAAAAAGAGCTTCCAAAAACACCGATTTTTCTTAAATATCAGCAGTGGAAACGCCAAATTCGGTTTCCAAAGGCTTTTCAAGTGAATTTTAGGCTAAAAATTAGTGATTTCTGACCCAGTTTGTTAATACTGGAGCCACTACTAGTACTTGTATTTTTTGGTCAGGGGGAGGGGTCCCTTAACCTGTCTCGGGGGGGGGGGGGGTGAGGGGGGGGTTTGGCCTTTCCAGCAGGGGGGTAACCCCCCCCAAACCCCCCTAGTACATGTATGCTTCCGTACAGTACGCAGGAGTGGTGTGGGCTCCTTTTGCTGGCGTTTCTTACTAGTGCGATCAGCCATCAAGCGAGCTACCATTGGTAAACTTGGGGGCACTTAAAGATGTCTCGGAGATTCTGATCCGGGGGTCGTCCGTCGGGTGGGGGAACTCTGTTGTTAGATCTATGGATTGTATCAACTAGAGTGCGAACAATACCTGAAAAACCCAGGTCCCCAATACCCAATAACCAATCTCAATACCTGAGACCCCCAATACCCAATACAAAATACCCAATACTTGCGTAGCTGAGCCAAAAATTGCATTTCAGTGAACAAGTACATTCCAGTGGTGTACACAGAATTTCTTTCACAGGGTTTAAAGTTTCGAAGAGGCCTCGTTGGGCAATTGTCCAACTAGGGCAAGAAATTTTGAAAAATTACCCTTTAAGCAAGCATTTAGAAGCCGTTCTGGAGGGTAAAATAAGCAGAAATTGACAGTTTTAGTCCATACATGATCTACTGTATTACAATGTTTCATATTTTCGGCGGATTTTTCTTCGTACTCCACCGGAAAGGGGTGTACCAGAACCGCCCGCACCCCCTGGGTACAGATTTTTCAGGTCAGTTTTTCAGTTCAACAAGTATTTTTATCGATTTTTATAGGTCCTAATTAGTATTGGGACATAAAACCAAATGCAGTACACAACCGAACAACATAATATTCTCTTTTGATAACTTAGCCCGTTTGACTCAGTTGATGTATACGGTACATATTCTTGATTCTGTTGTTGAAAGTTAATCTGCCTGCACCTCGCTATCGAAAACGACACATAATAAATAACCTTTCAACCAAACACACAACACAATTTACACTGTTTCAGATTGTACACTGTTTCGAACGTTTAACGATAATTTAGACTGCTAACACATTCCAATCACTACATTTGCAACGCACCGTAGTTTTAGTCGCAAAATAATCGGGGGCAATTTCAGTTGCATTTTAGTTGCATTTTTGTTGGGCACTGACCCCGCGCGATCGAATCGGCGCAAAGGTAATCGGCGCAAAGCGCAAATTTACGGCAGTTAGTAGTTTACGTACGCATCAGCAGCGACCCCAATTGGGCGTCGATCTTTCGGAGTGGTTAATTTGCTTAGATCAATCAGAGAACCGTTCTATTTCAGCTTGCATTAACAAATTACGCGTTTTGGTGGAAAAGTAGCTGGAAAATCAGCTTGTATTAATATTTTAAAAGAAAAAAGCGTAAAAATCAGGTGTGTGTTGCGGCGGCCCCGGCACCCGTGGAAGCGGTGTGTTTGTGGGTTCGAAACCTGTCAAGGCGATCGGAAGTAGTGGACACAAAGCCCAACCCAGGCCGTCAAAAGTCAGCAATGGCAAGTAGATAAATGGGGACCAAACCGGCGCTGTCGTGCACCCACCGACAGCAAAAGGGGAGGGTTGTTGTTTAGAAGGCCGCTTGACCTTCTGTCTCTTCCTGCTCTATAGCAGTTGGCTACTCCTAGTCCGAAAGGACAAAAAGTTACAACAACAAAATAACAATTCGACAGGACATGCAATGCAGCGGAACCACTGACAGCATCACCAATATCGACTTTGTCCTTGGTCTTAGCCGTGAAGTAAAAACATTTGGATTGTTAGTTTAATGGTTGCCCCATCAGCGAAACCCATCAGGTCCAATTTTTCGGCCAATCATTTCCCATTTTGGAACTATGTATGTCAATCAGAAAAGGTGCCGAGATAAGACGTTTTTTGCCTGACGAAATTGAGACGTTTAGCGATGGGTGTAAAGTTTCGCTGATTTTTGATATTGTGCCCCGATTTTTGAAACAACCAATCACCTTTCCTTTTCCAGAGCCGATCCTATAAAGTTGTACATACATGGTGCATAATATGGTAAATTCGCTTTTCCAATGCTTTAGATAACAGCAGCTTTGAAAGCATTTTTATACGTACTGTAGATTCTCGGGAAGAATATCGGAAGAAAACTAAGTAACAAAAGCACTGCAGTACAGCAACTGTGCGGAGATGCACCACAGCTAACAGAAAGAAGCTAATACGATGCAAGCATAACAGAAAAAGCAACTACACTAAATGACCAGAAAGCTGCTCTAACTAACACCAATTTGGGGCATGCAAAAATTATGTAATGTCATGAGGGGTTGGGAGGTTCGCCTACTTGGGAGGACTACTAATCATTACAGTTGGGGAGGGGGTTGGCGACTTCATTACGTAATTTTTTTAAAGTGCAGAAATCACTGACGTGGCCATAATTTTGATTGTTTTTAACGTACAGTACATTTACATGTAGTTTCGATTTGAAGCCAACAGTGACCTTTGACGTCATATTAAGAGTTTATAAGGGTATAGCACTTATCGAGTCGATCTTTTACAGGATTCGTGCTTCGATTTGGATTTGGCTATCAAATTTTTCCCTGACCGGACACCAAATTGTCGGAATTTTCCCTGATTCCCTAAATTATTTAAAATATTGTGAATTTCCATGACTCGCTGACTTTTCCAGTCCCGCACGAACTCTAGTTTATTATAACTGTCGATTATCAGTCAAGTGATATGAGTAGTACCTCCCGTGAGACTGTCACGCTAATTAGCATAATTTGCAGGCCAGAGTCACGCCCAGTAGAGTGGCCTCGAGTTTAAACTCCAGGCTGCCTCCTACGCAGTCTGCGGTTTCCGCCGAAGGCTAGAGTGAGTGTGCCCCCAATTATTTCGAAGCTGGCAAGCAGAGACAAAACACCATGGAAGCTGGCAAGCGGAGACAAAAACAGCACTATAAAGAGGCAAAGTACAGCTGCGGAGCAAGTGTGGGTGGCAGAATCATGCAAGCAGAGACAAAAACCATGGAAGCTGGCAAGACAAATAAAAAGGCCCTATAAAGAGGCAAAGTACAGCTGGGCAAAGTCAGTGTGGGTGGCAAGCAGATGGGGAGCAAAGAAAAGCATAATATAGAGGCGGTGCCTAAATTTATGCCAGAGCACGCGCGCCTTTGTGCTCCGAAAAAGCACCTCCGCCGGCAAGGTGCATTTCATAATAATGTGTAAGGCGGCGAATAAAAACCGCAGATGCATTAAACTCGAGCATCACGTCATCTTCACAAAAGACGCTCCATTTGGAAATGGACGCTTGACTGACAGATCGATTAGCAAGGCACTGTTTCAGTATGTTTAGTAGAGTTTCTTAAAATGGCATGGAGTCAGCGCCCAGACTATTAAAAAACAGAAAACTATCTCAATTCTAAAAGCTAATAAGTGGGTGGGTGGAGTTTCTACATTTCAGCTACTTTTACAATCTGTGGGCAGCTGGTGGGGAAAGGCAATTTAGGAGTGGTCGGAAGTGTATTTCACAATTATTTGCCAGCACAAACAAAAAAGAGGCAAAGTTTAAAACAGCAAACCAATCACATCTCTAATAGCTTATAACTGTTTATCTTGAAACGTGAACTGAACTGGTTCTTGTTGCGCAATATTGAACAACGAAAAATTTCATTTCTTCAAAGCACGCCAATACAAATTAATGATTTAGTGAAGTACAAGTGTAAAAGCAGGTGAAAGCGCAAGCATAAAAGCAAGTGGAAGCGCAAATCTAAAAGCAAGTGAAAACGCAAGCATGAAAGCAGATGAAAGCGCAAGTGTGAAAACAAGTAGAAGCGCAAGTGTGAAAAGCGCAGGTCTAAAAGCAGGTGGAAGCTCTAGTGTAAAAGCAGGTGGAAGTGCAAGTGTAAAAGCAGGTGGAGGTGCAAGTGTAAAAGCAGGTGGAAGCTCTAGTGTAAAAGCAGGCGGAGGTGCAAGTGTAAAAGCAGGTGGAAGTGCAAGTGTAAAAGCAGGTGGAGGTGCAAGTTTAAAAGCAGGTGGAAGCTCTAGTGTAAAAGCAGGTGGAAGCTCTAGTGTAAAAGCAGGTGGAAGCGCAGGTCTAAAAGCAGGTGGAAGCGCAGGTCTAAAAGCAGGTGGAAGTGCAAGTGTAAAAGCAAGTGAATGAACAAGTGTAAAAGCAGGTGGAAGCGCAGGTCTCAAAGCAGGTGGAGGTGCAAGTGTAAAAGCAAGTGAATGAACAAGTGTAAAAGCAGGTGGAAGTGCAAGTGTAAAAGCAGGTGGAAGCTCTAGTGTAAAAGCAGGTGGAAGTGCAAGTGTAACAGCAGGTGGAAGTGCAAGTGTAAAAGCAGGTGGAAGCTCTAGTGTAAAAGCAGGTGGAAGCTCTAGTGTAAAAAAGCAGGTGGAAGCGCAGGTCTAAAAGCAGGTGGAAGCGCAGGTCTAAAAGCAGGTGGAAGTGCAAGTGTAAAAGCAAGTGAATGAACAAGTGTAAAAGCAGGTGGAAGCGCAGGTCTCAAAGCAGGTGGAGGTGCAAGTGTAAAAGCAAGTGAATGAACAAGTGTAAAAGCAGGTGGAGGTGCAAGTTTAAAAGCAGGTGGGAAGCTCTAGTGTAAAAGCAGTTGGAAACTCTAGTGTAAAAGCAGGTGGAAGCGCAGGTCTAAAAGCAGGTGGAGGTGCAAGTGTAAAAGCAGGTGGAAGCTCTAGTGTAAAAGCAGTTGGAAGCACAGGTCTAAAAGCAGGTAGAAGTGCAAGTGTAAAAGCAGGTGGAAGTGCAAGTGTAAAAGCAGGTGGAAGTGAAAGCATAAAAGCAGGTGGAAGTGCAAGTGTAAAAGCAGGTGGAGGTGCAAGTGTAAAAGCAGGTGGAAGTGCAAGTGTAAAAGCAGGTGGAGGTGCAAGTGAACCTGTGTGAAAACAGAGTGGAGGAAGGAAAGAATGAACAAACGAATTAATGAACAAACAAACAAATGAACGAACAAATGAATGAATGAATGAATCATTTAGACTCATGATTATTGACTCCTTGTGAATCATGATTGACTCATTTAGACTGATGATTGACTCCTTGTGAATCATGATTGACTCATTTAGACTCATGATTGACTCCTTATGAATCACGATTGACTCATTTAGACTCATGATTATTGACTCCTTGTGAATCATGATTGACTCATTTAGACTCATGATTGACTCCTTATGAATCACGATTGACTCATTTAGACTCATGATTATTGACTCCTTGTGAATCATGATTGACTCATTTAGACTCATGATTGACTCCTTATGAATCACGATTGACTCATTTAGACTCATGATTATTGACTCCTTGTGAATCATGATCGACTCATTTAGACTCATGATTGACTCCTTATGAATCACGATTGACTCATTTAGACTCATGATTATTGACTCCTTGTGAATCATGATTGACTCATTTAGACTCATGATTGACTCTTTCGATTCAATCGGTATTGCCATATGGAGATGCGTTCAATTGCTTTCTGACATACTGTACTTTTCTTTATCAAGTTAATTGACTGTGAGCCACACTTTTGAATCATATGCATGCATGTCCATTTCTTAATGTTTTGAAAATCTGTTAGCTCAGTAAAGAAAGGATTCCAATCACATAGCATTTTATGTTTCAAGTTTGTTGTAATTTTTAACAGGATTATTACAGTGTTTGTCACTGGTCTTCTTCATCACTGTCTTCTTCATCGCCTTCATTTGGGTCCAGCCATGCTTGAATTACATCAATATTTTTCTTGATAACATTCAACAGAAATTTTCGTTTGTGCCATGCTTTATCCATTGCTTCTTCTTCCTCAAAATCGTGTTCTCTTTCATACTTGTCTGCTGTATCGCATATTTGTCTGTAAGTCTTTTCTTCGTTTTGCAGGAGTTGAACAAATTTAACATGTTTTTTTATGTTAAACCGAACCAGTTCCAAAAATTCTGTCAAATGTGGTTCTCTCAAAAGCTGTTGTGGAGTTTCAAGATCTTGCTTAAACTGGTCACAACTTTCTGCAATGACCATTCGCCATAGATTTGATGTTCTGTCATCATCTGTCTCATCTTCTGATGACTCATCAGTGCCACTAACGAGTTCCTCATTTGGTTTCTCACTTTCATCAACACTGTCAGCATCAGACATTGTATTGTCACTGTCACCTTCCTCAGTCATAGCCTGAATCTTATGAAATCCTCTTTCATGTCTCGCTCTATTTGAACTCGATGAGAATGACTTCAGACAACTTTGACAGTTATACATTTTCAGCTCTATTCTTTTTTTCAGATAAGAAAATTTGTTTTTTCTAGAAGGTCTTTCGTCACCTTGGTGAAACCTAACTGCGACGGGTTTTCGTGTTGAAACGTATATTTTCGTATGTGCACACGAAATATACACACATGTATTCCAATACCGATTGAATCGAAAGAGTCAATAATCATGAGTCTAAATGAGTCAATCATGATTCACAAGGAGTCAATAATCATGAGTCTAAATGAGTCAATCATGATTCACAAGGAGTCAATAATCATGAGTCTAAATGAGTCAATCGTGATTCATAAGGAGTCACCTGCTTTTATGCTTTCACTTCCACCTGCTTTTACACTTGCACCTCCACCTGCTTTTACACTTGCACTTCCACCTGCTTTTATGCTTTCACTTCCACCTGCTTTTACACTTGCACTTCCACCTGCTTTTACACTTGCACTTCTACCTGCTTTTAGACCTGTGCTTCCAACTGCTTTTACACTAGAGCTTCCACCTGCTTTTACACTTGCACCTCCACCTGCTTTTAGACCTGCGCTTCCACCTGCTTTTACACTAGAGTTTCCAACTGCTTTTACACTAGAGCTTCCCACCTGCTTTTAAACTTGCACCTCCACCTGCTTTTACACTTGTTCATTCACTTGCTTTTACACTTGCACCTCCACCTGCTTTGAGACCTGCGCTTCCACCTGCTTTTACACTTGTTCATTCACTTGCTTTTACACTTGCACTTTCACCTGCTTTTAGACCTGCGCTTCCACCTGCTTTTAGACCTGCGCTTCCACCTGCTTTTTTACACTAGAGCTTCCACCTGCTTTTACACTAGAGCTTCCACCTGCTTTTACACTTGCACTTCCACCTGCTTTTACACTTGCACTTTGATGTATCGCCGCATAGAGCGTAGGTTGTTGCCGCGCCCGCTTTGTGTGTACGTGCATTTATCAGACATGCCTCGGCACACTGTTGCTATTAATAGCGGGCCGCAGCGACCTGGCCTCAGCACAGGCTGGAGCCAGTCTAGTGTAATGCTAAACCTGTTGACCGGTCGACTGCATAAAGACCGTGTGTTGATTCTGCTGTCTTCCCGCGCACACTCGAAAAAGCTCACCAACCACCGGCCACCACCGACACACCAAATTGGCGACGCAGTGTCTACCTCATTCGAACTTTTATGCGTCGATTTTGTGCGCCAAATTCTGACCAATTTGAACTGAGATTTGCTGCTAAACAACCGCACCGTGCCAGTGCGTTGCCGAACGTCCATTTTTGCCCCTGCCTCTACAGCCAGTGAACTGTTCTGAGCCTGCAATGTGGACCGGACTTGCCTGCATTTGTGCGCCTGCCATTTGCGTGCAATTTTGCTGCGACTTTGGACTGCCGACTTGGGCTTAAAGCGTGTTCATTTCCCGGCGAAATTTTGCTGCATTTGGATCGCAAACTGTGCGGTAACTGTTTACATTCGTTGTGTAACTAACTGTTTGCTGTTTCCGCAACGACCTGCCCGGCAATTCTGTCTTTTCAATGGCTGCTGCTGCGCGAAAACTACCAGCCATTCAGCCGAAAGAGTACTGGCCGCTCTGTGGGGAGCAGCCCCGACTTTCGTGGCCCCAGTGGGAGAGGTCATTGCGTGCGTTTTTCGTGATGTACAACACCGGACTGCCAGACAATGGAAAGATGTCGGAGACGGAGAAGAATTTGGTGATGTTGCAATTGTTGGGAGACTACGCCCACACACTCTTCTCTGCGCACCCAGACTACAACAAAGAACAAGAGATGACGTTCGATAACTACCTCCGTGCCGCTCAGTCCATCTTCCACAAGCCTGTCAATGCAGTTCGGGCCCACTTCGATTTTGGCACACGATGTCAACACTCCAGTGAGTCGGTTGATGAGTACGTACTGGCGCTCAGAGCATTGATGGCAGACTGTATGAAGACGTTTCCTGTGCAAGAGGGAGGTCAAGGTCAGGTTTTGGTAACTGATCTAGCAGACTTCTTGGTAGCTGTCCAACTGTGCAAGGGAATCGCCAGCAAAGAAGCTCAACAGAAGCTGCTCACAGAAGATACAGTTGACCTGAAGAAGTTTACCGATGTTGCACTCGCTGATGAGCGATCAAAACAGGATGCCTCGCACCTACAAGCCCCGGGTACAAGCAAGGTCGCGAAAACTCAACAGCAATTACGACAACAGCGTCAGAGAGGTTATGGAAAGCCTCTGTACACATCTCGTTCAAAGAAGGGAGAATCAGCATCACAGGCAGCTTGCAAAGCGTGTGGTCGCCTGGGTCACAATGGTGATTCAGAGTGTCCTGCCAGAGGGAAGAAGTGCACCTACTGCCATAAGCTGAATCATTTCAAGCAGTGCTGTTACAAGAAACGCCGAGATGAGGGTCAGAATGGTGTCAAGCAGACCAAAGCTGTTCATTCGCGAGCCAAAAGAAGAAGGAGATGTGTGCGTGTCATTGATAGCACTTTGGCCAAGTCTTTCACTGGTACCGTACATATCGCCTCTGACTTTGGACAGTCAGCGATGGTGACAGCGGAAGCTGACAGCTGTTCAGACATCACGGGTATCACTTGGTCACAATATATGCATGATTTTGCGAACACTCCACTGCATTCAGCCAAGCAGAAGCTGACCAATTTTGATGGTTCAGAAATCAATGGTGTGAAGGGCGTTTTTCCTGCAACAGTCTCCTACCAACAGCGCGAAGCACGTTTGGAAGTGCTGGTGCTGCCAGATGAGTATGGAGCGCTGATCGGCAGAGATGCAATAGCTGCACTAGAACTCGTGCTGGATGGAAGCACTTGCACCGTGCGATCAGTGGTAAAGTGTGCAACTACTGCTGGTGAACACACCAATGGTGACAACAGATGCTATCCAGACTTCGATGCTGCGCTGCAAAGCATCAAAATGCAATTGTTGGAAAATTGCATCACAGACGACACAACAGGTGCTCAGCCTGAAAGCAGAGCTGAGGACATCTGTGACCTTGCTTCTCTGCAATCCATGGGGAGTTGCAGTATTCATGCACTGGGTACAAGGTCAGACCAGCTGTCTCAATGGAAGAAGGCTGGACTCTTGTCACTTCTACAGGAGACACAGAATCTCATGAAGTTGGACATTGGAGAAATTCCGGAGTTCAAGCACAAGATTCAGTTGGTCCCAAATGCGACGCTGCCACCTCCACAGAAACTGCGCTCAATTCCGCTGTACAGATGGGACAAAGCAATGGCAGAAATTGATCTGATGGAGCAGCAGGGCATTTGGCAGAAAGTCTACAATGCACCGTGTGTCCATGGTATGGTAACAGTGGACAAACCTGATAGCGGTGTCAGAATCACGACAGATCTGACAGGGCTGAACAAGCTGGTTGAACCGTTCCGGTATCCACTACCAAACATCAGAGACTTGTATGATCGCTTGTGCCAGGCGAAAGTCTATTCAAAGCTCGATCTGCACAAAGCCTACTACAACGCCAGTCTTGATGAAGAGAGCAGTCTGCTGACAACAACAATCACTCCAAAAGGATTGTATGCATACAAGCGGCTGCCAATGGGATTGAAAGATTCAGCAGCTGTGTTTCAACACCTCGTGAATCAGACTCTCAGCGGCTTATCTGGATGTGAGCCATACATTGACGACATCCTAGTTTTTGGAAAGACTAGGGCAGAGCATGATGCAAATCTGTCAGCGGTGTTGCAACGACTTGACAAGAAGAATCTGCGACTCAACCTGGACAAGTGTGTCATTGCTACTGACTCAGTGCATTTCTTGGGTCACATTATTGCCCCAGGTTCACTGAAGCCTGACCCAAAGAATCTGAAGCCGATTCAAGAGATGCCTGCTCCGAGCAATGTGAAGCAAGTGCAGAGTTTTCTGGGCATGCTGAATTACTATGCCGATTTCCTGCCTACACAGCTGACTACTGTCTCCGAGCCATTGAGAGCATTGACTCGTGCTGGTGTCAAGTTCAAGTGGACAGACACGCACCAGAAGTCATTTGAAAAGCTGAAGGCAATGGCCTGTCAGGACCTCAAGCTCGGCATTTTCGATCCACAATTTCCGACGATTCTGCAAACGGATGCCTCCAACTATGGCATTGGTGGTGTGCTGTCTCAAGTTCAAAATGGAAAAGAAGTACCGATTGCCTTTGGACACCACACATTGGATACCAGAGAACGCAATTGGGCCTCCAATGAACGGGAAGCATATGCCGCAATGTTCTTTTGTGAATATTGGGAGAAGTTCTTGTTGGGATGCCCATTCACGCTGCGCACCGACCACCAAGCTCTGACATCGCTGTTGCACCAGTGCAGCAACAAGCGAAAATCAGCCAAGTTTGCAAGGTGGCATGACCGACTCAGTCACTTCAACTATACTGTGGAGTATAGAAGCGGCAGTGATAGCTCAGCTAATGTTCCGGATGCACTGTCACGCCTAATCGACAAGGCTAGCCCGAGCATAAAAGCAGTCAATGAGCAAGTCAATTTAATGGGTCTGTCAGTTGCAAAATTTCGTGCCAGCACCAGAGAGGATCCAGTTCTCAGAGAAGTCATGCGCTTCATTGCAGAAGGCTGGCCGCAGAATCGCAACAAAGTGCCAATTTCAGTGGTAGAGTTCTATAAGCTGCGCAACGAACTCTCAATGGAAGAAGGTTGCATAGTCCGCGGAGACAAGTGCCGAATACTCGTTCCAAGTTCCCTGCGCAAAACTCTCCTGACAAGAGCACACAGTGGTCATCCTGGCATCGTTCGCTTCAAATGGAAGCTACATGAAACATACTGGTGGCCAGGGATGGACAAAGAAGCTGAAGCGTTCGTGCGACATTGTGCACCATGTCAAGACTCTGGAAAGTCTGACCCAAAAGTGCACATGCCCGCCATGCACCTCCATGTCCCGGACAAACCATGGGAGGAAGTTTCGATTGACATAACTGGTCCATTTGTTGATGCACCAAAGCACCAACAGTACATCGTTGTCATTATCGATCACTACTCGCGTTTTCCTGAGCTGCTCTGCACAACTGACATCACAGCTGGTAGAATTACCAAGTGGTTGGCAGAAGTCTTCAGCAGATACGGGAATCCAGCCAAGCTGATATCTGACAATGGACCACAGTTTGTGTCTGCACTCTTCAAGCGGTTTTTGGAATGCCGCGATATTCTGCATCAGTTGACACCGGTCTACTGTCCACAGCAGAATGCTTTTGTGAAAGTGTTCAATCGTTACCTCAAGCATGGAGTGCAAACGTTCGCCAAAGGACAACTGCCATGGTACGATGGTTTGCTGGAGCTACTCGCGCATTTCCGAGCAACGGCACATGCAAGCAATGCTCCTTCACCTGCAGAGCTCTTCTTTGGGCGCAAATTTCGTTTGGATTTCGAAATTGTGCGTTCAAGAAGGAGGAGGGAAGAGAGAACGCAAGCCGCTCAGGAAGAAAACAAAAGCAGCGGGACCCAGCCAGAAAAAGCCATCGCAATCCACGGAAGAGGGCCATACAGGATCGGTGACAGAGTACGTGTCAAACGGCCTCACACACTCAAAGGGCGCAGTCCGTGGTCAGAGCCGCTCACTGTTGTCAAAGTGATGGGGGATTGGATGTACAAACTGTCCAATGGTCAACTCTGGAATGCGCGCCGCATGAGACGCATCTATGATGATGAACCGAAGGATATCGCGTCTGAGTGCACTGCAGAACCTCAGAGAGTTCAACAAGCGTTTCCAGTTTTGCCACGCCGATCACAAAGGGCCACCAAGGGACGTCAGCCACGCCGCTACTCTCCCAGCGACTACCCTTGATACTTTGATCGCATTTAAAGGAGAGGGGTGGTTGATGTATCGCCGCATAGAGCGTAGGTTGTTGCCGCGCCCGCTTTGTGTGTACGTGCATTTATCAGACATGCCTCGGCACACTGTTGCTATTAATAGCGGGCCGCAGCGACCTGGCCTCAGCACAGGCTGGAGCCAGTCTAGTGTAATGCTAAACCTGTTGACCGGTCGACTGCATAAAGACCGTGTGTTGATTCTGCTGTCTTCCCGCGCACACTCGAAAAAGCTCACCAACCACTCGACCACCGACATACCACACTTCCACCTGCTTTTACACTAGAGCTTCCACCTGCTTTTACACTTGCACTTCCACCTGCTTTTACACTTGTTCATTCACTTGCTTTTACACTTGCACCTCCACCTGCTTTGAGACCTGCGCTTCCACCTGCTTTTACACTTGTTCATTCACTTGCTTTTACACTTGCACTTCCACCTGCTTTTAGACCTGCGCTTCCACCTGCTTTTAGACCTGCGCTTCCACCTGCTTTTACACTAGAGCTTCCACCTGCTTTTACACTAGAGCTTCCACCTGCTTTTAAACTTGCACCTCCACCTGCTTTTACACTTGCACCTCCGCCTGCTTTTACACTAGAGCTTCCACCTGCTTTTACACTTGCACCTCCACCTGCTTTTACACTTGCACTTCCACCTGCTTTTACACTAGAGCTTCCACCTGCTTTTAGACCTGCGCTTTTCACACTTGCGCTTCTACTTGTTTTCACACTTGCGCTTTCATCTGCTTTCATGCTTGCGTTTTCACTTGCTTTTAGATTTGCGCTTCCACTTGCTTTTATGCTTGCGCTTTCACCTGCTTTTACACTTGTACTTCACTAAATCATTAATTTGTATTGGCGTGCTTTGAAGAAATGAAATTTTTCGTTGTTCAATATTGCGCAACAAGAACCAGTTCAGTTCACGTTTCAAGATAAACAGTTATAAGCTATTAGAGATGTGATTGGTTTGCTGTTTTAAACTTTGCCTCTTTTTTGTTTGTGCTGGCAAATAATTGTGAAATACACTTCCGACCACTCCTAAATTGCCTTTCCCCACCAGCTGCCCACAGATTGCAAAAGTAGCTGAAATGTAGAAACTCCACCCACCCACTTATTAGCTTTTAGAATTGAGATAGTTTTCTGTTTTTTAATAGTCTGGGCGCTGACTCCATGCCATTTTAAGAAACTCTACTAAACATACTGAAACAGTGCCTTGCTAATCGATCTGTCAGTCAAGCGTCCATTTCCAAATGGAGCGTCTTTTGTGAAGATGACGTGATGCTCGAGTTTAATGCATCTGCGGTTTTTATTCGCCGCCTTACACATTATTATGAAATGCACCTTGCCGGCGGAGGTGCTTTTTCGGAGCACAAAGGCGCGCGCGCTCTGGCATAAATTTAGGCACCGCCTCTATATTATGCTTTTCTTTGCTCCCCATCTGCTTGCCACCCACACTGACTTTGCCCAGCTGTACTTTGCCTCTTTATAGGGCCTTTTTATTTGTCTTGCCAGCTTCCATGGTTTTTGTCTCTGCTTGCATGATTCTGCCACCCACACTTGCTCCGCAGCTGTACTTTGCCTCTTTATAGTGCTGTTTTTGTCTCTGCTTGCCAGCTTCCATGGTGTTTTGTCTCTGCTTGCCAGCTTCGAAATAATTGGGGGCACACTCACTCTAGCCTTCGGCGGAAACCGCAGACTGCGTAGGAGGCAGCCTGGAGTTTAAACTCGAGGCCACTCTACTGGGCGTGACTCTGGCCTGCAAATTATGCTAATTAGCGTGACAGTCTCACGGGAGGTACTACTGATATGGCAGTAGCCCTAAAATCCATGATAAAGCACTTTGGTTTCATTGAATCGGCTCTTTTCCCCTCCATTTGGTGCTGTTCCCTGGTGATGATGGCGACAATTTCCGTTTCTGTTCCGTACATTCTGTTTTTACTGATGTTTTCTCGTTAAAAGATTCAATGCACCATGCTACTTTTCCACCAAAACGCGTAATTTGTTAATGCAAGCTGAAATAGAACGGTTCCCAGATCGATCTGAGCAAATTCACCACTCCGAGAGATCGGCGCCCAATTGGGGTCGCTGCTGATGCGAACGGTGCGTAACGGTGCGTACGGTGCGAACGGTGCGTACGGTGCGTAAACTACTAACTGCCCAAATTTACGGTACCAGCGCTAATGCGGGAAAACTTTACATGTGCGTTCAGTACCCCAATTTACATTGGAGGAAGCCTATTCCCCCACCCGCCAACCACCCTGACTTTATTACAAATGTAAGGCCTTGGTTTTAGCTTCAATGTTCAATGTTCAATGGTTCAATGTTTGCTTTTCAGGTTTAAAAATGGCTATTTCGTGGGTGCAGGAATGGACCGGGAATAATTTACATTAAAGCCTTGAACTGGTTAGTAGTCTAACTTAGCTTCTTGTTTGTAAGGTAACGCCTACGTAAAAAAAGTACTGCTGGGCTGGGAAAGTACTGACTTAATATTATTACAATATAATCTCACCAGCAATCTGAGAGCACAGAAACTGTTGCTGCTGTGGCGAACCACATTTCTTATTTACGAATCTAGAGAGTTATTTATTCAGTGTATTCTGTACGTTACGTTGTTCCTTACACGGGACCGGACGCTTTTAGACACGCCATGCTTGCTTACCGCTTGAGAATCAGGGAAATCAAACATCGCTAGCAAACGAGTTGCATACTTTAACTTCAAAACAATTTCCAAGGCGTCACAGTACATCGTTGGCTGTTCTGTTTTATTGGTCGTATAGTCTAGTCAGTAATGGCGATCCGCGCGCCTGTCACTCTGAATTCTCTCTTGGCTACGAATACGAATACCAAAATCAGCTGATAAATTTGCAAACCATTTTTCATGTACGGCTCTGCCTTATTAATCCGGGCAATTTCGGACTGGCCCAATTTGCTATGATTAGACCGGGGACCGATATTGTTAACTTTTACCAACTTATGAAAACCACGCTTACGTTGTTGCCGCAGTAGCTTTGTTAGGCGTGCTAGTCATCGTCCCGGCATAATTATGATCGACGCCAAATTCGTCTTCAACGAACGGTACCGTTTCGTTCATCTTTATTTCATTTAGAAATGTTAAAAAGCCGTTCCTCTAAGACGGAAATGGGTGGAGCTAATGTATCTGAAGTTATTCTCGGCCTATACCCCACGCTGATGTGGGCAACGAAACTTATGGATTCCAAAGTGGTTTAACTTGAATCGTTGAAGGTTAAATACAGTGCATATAGCGAATGAGAAATGGTCCTGAGACAATCATCATTTATGCAACGACAAATTAAGAAAAAAGGACAATAGAATTTAAATTTCGCGGGCTACAGTATCTTAGATGCTCACGCAACCACTATAAAATTTGCGCCACTTTGCGCTTTGCGCCGATTCGATATTACCATAGAGATCTAGAGATACAGATGGAGCGATCACTTTATTTTACCTGTTACCCATTGTAGGCCAATGCAAAATCCATACTGAGGAAGTAGGCCAACGCGACAAGTTTTAACGTACTTCAAATATAATAAATTGACAGAAACATCAATATAGAAGTTGATAACGCAAACTCTAACATTCTGAACTGTAATTCATGACCAGAATACAGTAATGCTAATAATAAAGCAGTATATGAACCGTACAGTAACTTATCACACTCACTAATACACACAACCATTCTGCCGTTACTAAGTTGCGAAATGGAGTAGAACCACACAGGTGACTCAACAGGGTCTTAACTTAGCAATCTTTAGCCTGACAACTTGGTTTTACGGAACTAAAAGCTAGGCTTTTCATAAAGTTATTGCACATATAGTTAAAAACTTTGTTACCAGAATGTGGGCAAAGTGATGATTATTGATACAGCGAAGGTCAGTCACCAAAATATCCTGAATCTGGGAATCCTGCCCCAACAGACGCATCACAAACTCGACGAACAGCTGGCGGTGACATACAAGATCACATTTGTGTCCGAGCAAGCGACATCACCGGGCAGTTTTTCGAGCAGCGTAGAAACTGTTGCACTCAGCTCTTTCGCTTCGTCTGCAGTTCTTGAGTCGATTACACCATTAAAACACTTATCCTTCAAGCCCTACAATGAGCACTTCGAAAATGTCGGCAGTGAAATTGCGCGGATCGATCTTCTCATTCTCAAGCAGTTGGCGGAGACCGATATAATAGTTCCCTCCAGAGAGCTGTCGGTACCAACCAAACCGGGACTCGATAGGATCAGAAGAGAACTTTCCAAACATCACGTAAGCGTAGCCCAATTCATCAAGACAGTATCTTTAGCGGTATTTGAGCCCAAATTTGCGACTTTTGGCCGATAATTGTGATTTTTGAGCAGTTTTTTAGCCTGTTCCCTCCCCGCTAGCTGACGCATCACCTGTTACATGTATGGACCATACATTTGCCGTGGGGGTCCGGGGAGGGTTGCCCACCCCCCAACTTGGGCTCCACCCCACCCACCCACCTGAAGCCGACTTTTGTTCCTGACCCCACCCACCAAAATCGCCGACATCCTCCAAACATGCAGGACCACCATACATGGGCCGGGGGTATGGGGGTAAACCCCCTCCCCTCGCCGGCCAATACCTCCACCTCGGTCGTCCATACCCTCCCCTCGCCCCACCCGGAGGGAGAAAATTTTCGCTCCCCCCGAGGTCTCCATACCCCCCTCCGGATTTTTCCGGCCCATGTATGAGGACCACCCCCAAATTTTCGGATTTTGACTACCCCAACCCATTTTTCCGGCCTATGTTCTATGTATGGTATGGACTAGTCGGAAATAAGTGCAGACTCACATTTAGCACTTTCTCTGCAGTTCGGTAACCTGTGTTGCAACCGGGAACAACGCACGTGGTTGGCATTGCGGACTAGCCCTCGCCGCTGACACGTCATTAATCTGTAAATACATGACCGTATTCCAACCAGTTTCAAGAAGACAACAAGAAAATTAAGAGTCGTTCTCTGGCCGCATCGAGTTTCAGTATTCAGACCCAAAATTGAAACTTTGAGCTAGAGAGCTGTAAGTTGGCACACTAATACATACTTATGAGTTATCTTTCAGCTGCAAAGCATTAGTGGATCTGACGCTCCTGTCCTGAGATATAGCCTTCCGAAAATCGGTTCGCTTAACTATGGGACCAAAATTTCAAAGTCTAATTTCTCGCTTCATACTCCGAATTCGGACCTAAAAATTGGGGGTTTTAGAGTACTTTTAGACTGCTTTAAGAAACTTTTGTCAAATTTTCGTTTTCAGAAAAAAAAATTTTTTTCGCCCCCTTTGCGCCCCCCTAGCTCGTCTGGAACCCCCCCAACCCAGTTTTTTTTATTTAAGAAAAATGTTGCGCTATCAATTACCTACCGTTTGGTGTGAAGCATTGTTTGCCCAGACCCGTGGAGCGTGAGAAAATTGAGGTCAAACATGTCCCGGTCGCAAAATTTTCGCACTTTTCTCAGGTAAAATATTTCCAAGTCCGGTTTTCCACCTACTAGTACGAATTCGTACTCAAAAATTTGGGGTTTTATAGTACTTTTAGACTGCTTTAAGAAACTTTTGTGAAATTTTCGTTTTCAGAAAAAAAATTTTTTTCGCCCCCTTTGCGCCCCCCTAGCTCGTCTGGAACCCCCCCAACCCAGTTTTTTTTATTTCAGAAAAATGAATGTTGCGCTATCAATTACCTACCGTTTGGTGTGAAGCATTGTTTGCCCAGACCCGTGGAGCGTGAGAAAATTGAGGTCAAACATGTCCCGGTCGCAAAATTTTCGCACTTTTCTCAGGTCAAATATTTCCAAGTCCGGTTTTCCACCTACTAGTACGAATTCGTACTCAAAAATTTGGGGTTTTATAGTACTTTTAGACTGCTTTAAGAAACTTTTGTGAAATTTTCGTTTTCAGAAAAAAAATTTTTTTCGCCCTCTGCGCCCCCGTACCTGGTCTAGAACCCCCCAACCCAGTTTTTCTAATTTCAGAAAAATGTTGCGCTATCAATTACCTAACGTTTGGTGTGAAGCATTGTTTGCCCAGACCCGTGGAGCGTGAGAAAATTGAGGTCAAATATGTCCCGGTCGCAAAATTTTCGCACTTTTCTCACGTCAAATATTTCCAAGTCCGGTTTTCCACCTACTAGTACAAATTCGTACTCAAAAATTTGGGGTTTTATAGTACTTTTAGACTGCTTTAAGAAACTTTTGTGAAATTTTCGTTTTCAGAAAAAAAATTTTTTTCGCCCCCTTTGCGCCCCCCTAGCTCGTCTGGAACCCCCCAACCCAGTTTTTTTTATTTCAGAAAAATGTTGCGCTATCAATTACCTACCGTTTGGTGTGAAGCATTGTTTGCCCAGACCCGTGGAGCGTGAGAAAATTGAGGTCAAACATGTCCCGGTCGCAAAATTTTCGCACTTTTCAGGTCAAATATTTCCAAGTCCGGTTTTCCACCTACTAGTACGAATTCGTACTCAAAAATTTGGGGTTTTATAGTACTTTTAGACTGCTTTAAGAAACTTTTGTGAAATTTTCGTTTTCAGAAAAAAAAATTTTTTTCGCCCTCTTTGCGCCCCCCGTACCTGGTCTAGAACCCCCCAACCCAGTTTTTTTAATTTCAGAAAAATGTTGCGCTATCAATTACCTAACGTTTGGTGTGAAGCATTGTTTGCCCAGACCCGTGGAGCGTGAGAAAATTGAGGTCAAATATGTCCCGGTCGCAAAATTTTCGCAC